>JAUELO010000345.1:2948052-2962618 GCA_032357855.1 Amphibolips quercusostensackenii
TAGTTCATGCAATCTTCAATAATTTTTTTTACATTTTAATCCTAATGAGAAGGTATCAGTTTTATATAAAACTCGACTTCGTCGATTTTTATCAAATCTCCACGTTTTGAGACCCCTGATTCAGAATAAAAGGATTTTCGCGAAGTTATCAGTCTGTCTGTTTGTAGTATATACGATAAATTCCTAAAGATTGTTCATATTGTATTGAGCTTTAGCATACGTTTTTAAGGCATAAAAAGAAAGGACAAGTTCGTTAATCAGATACTTTTGACCAACGGTTCTGATTCTGGTTTAATTTCTCTAGATAATACTTTTTTGATAAGACACATATTTTTCGTTTTAATCTTAAAAAATGCTATTGAAAATAAAAAATCTTATTTTTTGCCAAAAAAAGATCGCCAAATTTGTTATAAATTAATTTTTGACAAGACGCGTAGGTTTTGCTTTCAATCGTGAAAAATGACATTATTAATGAAGAAATTAAATTTTTGAAAAAAGTCGCAATGTGAAATTAAATGCTTATTAACAAAATTGTTTGCCTAAATTAGATCTAAAAATTTGCTTTTGAATTTTTTTTCTTACGAGACACGTGATGAGAATATGTTCACTAAAACCGAATGAACAAAAGAGAATTTATAATCACCAAATTACAGTTGTTGGTGCTTGACTTTTAATTTTAAAAGGTCTGTGCAAAAATTTGGGGGAAGTATAAAGACCGAGCGCGAAGCGCGAGATCCAACAAGCGCGACCTGGGCGCACTCAAACTTGCAAACAAAGCGAACCGCGCGCACATTGACGTAATGTAAAAATATAAATGATATAATTTAAAGATTAACTTAGGCAGCAGAAAAACTTAACAGATAAGGCGATGTCCTTAAACTCTTTTTGCCTTTTTGAAAGAATTCTCGTTTTTTCCTTGTTATCACGAAAATTCCCCTTTTTCTCGTTTTTTCGCTTGAATTTCAACTGATTTACTAGAACCCAATAAGAAAATCTAATTATTTTTGGTTGAAAGTCAATTTTTTTTATTAAAATTCTACCAATAATTTTTTGGTTTGGAATTCATCTCGTTTGGTTAAAAATTGTAATATTTGGTTTAAAATTTAATTATTTAGTTGCAGATGCAAATATTTGGTTTAAAGGAATATTTTTTGGTAAAAAATTCAACTACTTAGTTAAAGGTAGAACTACTTTGTTAAAAATTAATTTCTTTCTGGTTGAATATTCATATCTTTGTTTGAAAATTCAGGTATTTTCTTAGAAATTTCTTTCATGTTCTACTGCAATTTAATTTTTTTACGGAAATTGGACCGTTACATTTCTGGTTGTAAAATTACATTTTTTACTTTAAAATTCACCTATTCGGGTAAAAATTTATCTTTTTTAGTTAAACATTCATCTTTCTTGTAGAAAATTCATCTTCTTACTTAAAAAATCCCCTTTTTGGTAGAAAACTTAACTCTTTGGTTGAATGTAACTCTTTTCTTAAAAATTCATTTTTTTGTTAAAGATTCATCATTTTAGTTTAAACTTCATCTCTCTGATCGTGAATCAACTTTTTTTTAGAAACTCCATATTTCTAGGTTGAAATTGCAACTGTTCTGTGGAAAATTCGTATTTTTGTCTTGAAAATTTTACAATTTGGTAGAAGCTCAACTATTTGATCAAAAGTTTGACCAATCTCGATCAAACTGCAAAATTGAGAATAAGTTGAAAAATGGGGAAAACCTGCGACTTTCTAAATTTATTGACTCTATTCTAAGAGAAAACTGTTAAAATCTATGATTAGCTAATTAATTAAACAATTTATTTAAACACCTTGTTATCAGTAAAGCGTAGTATTTTATATATTAGAAACAATTTGTATTTAAAAAACAAAACAAAAAATCCTAATGAGTGTCAAAAGCTTGCAAAACCCATTTTTTCACTTTTGGGGTTTTTTTGGGACCCTATAAAGCAGACTCATAAAGATGATATTCAAAAAGTAATTATTCATTCGTATTCTATGGCTAACTTTGAAGAGAAATCTTTTGTTTCAAATTCATTCACTTGATATTAACGATTCTGAATAAAATTTACAAAAACAACTTTTTTTATGGGAAATTCAATTATTTTTTTGGTATTTCGAATGAATTCGAGGGCGATATGCATACAATTTTTTTTTTTAAATCAGCTCATTTTGAGACCACTCTATTGTAGACACCCCATAATTTAAAAACATTCAATGCAATTATATTTTCTACATTTATTACTCAACGTTATTAAAATATGATAGGGAAAACTATCCAGCAGTAGATAATGATTTACAGTATAGATAATCTTGATGAACGAGGAAACTAGCATTAAATGATTATTATTTTTGTTAGTATAACATTGCAGCCAGGATACTATATTTTTTGACGAAGTTTCATTGCCTTGCAGTTGTTTTAAGTTAAAGGCTGTGTTTGTTAATTTTGATTTGCAAAGTTTTTTAATTTAAGTTATTATAAATAATAAACCAAGGAAATAGCGTAAATTATTTGTTATTAAAAAAACACAAAAATTTTATTTGTGTTACGGAGTCTTCCAGAAAAGATATAATTTTTAGGATTAAGGTATGTGAAAATCCTGCACTTTTCTGTCATCACAAGTCAGGTTACCAATCAGGTACCAATCATACGGAATATCAGAGACAAAATAATGTCAAAAATTAAAGCTTTTGTGATTTTTGTAAAATAATCAAAGTTTCAACTATTATTTACTTAGTAAACAGATTTTAATTGTAAGTATATTAATGATAAATTATAATTATAGAGAATTTAGTATTCTGTCATGCCCAGGAGGAATACTAAAAACCATTATCTATTGATGGATGGAGGTGTTGAAATCGTACTCTTGACCGGGTCTGATAAAAAGGTTTATTGTAACTAATTGACTGATTTCGTGATATTTTTTCTATAAGAATGCCGAATTAAATATGTAAGCTTTATTTCAAAAGAAAATTTTTCTTTATCTTTGGAAACTGATGCAGTTAAATATTGTTGAATTTTTTCCTATCTACTGTAGGATGTTTTCCCCTAAATAGTAATTTTGAAAAGAATTATGCAAGTCGATTTTTATGTCAAACTTATAAAAAAATATATGCTGGAATGAAAAATAATAAAGAGGTGGTACGAAATTTGTGTATGGAGTAAAAAAAAAAAATCTTGTGAGAATGAAATTGAAAGGAGCGCCCAAGTTTTCGTTATTTCGTGAATGAAAAGGGTCCGAACGACACTTCTGTAGCAATGACGTTGAGAGTACTCGAACTGCCACGTGGGACGTTCGTCTCTTCCGTTCACCACTAACTTTGGGTATACACGTATTCACATTTGGACGCGTTAAAATGTTACGTGTAGATCATGAGAGTCCTAGACATAATTCGATGTCACACCAAGCTGCGGTTTTACATCAAAATCTCGAGGACTTCAGGGTATTGCAACCAGATATTAATATGGAGAATAGAGACTGAAAATGACACGTGCAAAATAAGGAGTGGGTTGTATTTTGAAGACAGATTTTTTTTGGTCGATTCTGAACCCATCTATTTAGATTATTAAATTTGATAAAAGTATTCAAAATTTTGAAAGGCTATTATAAAATACACGTACTTTTTAGATATTATTATTAATTCAGAGAAAAATGAGACTTTTTGAGAATATTATTTTTTATTGCCGAGGAGAAGACTTGAATAGGAGCTCAGCGACTGTAATTGTTAAGATTTGGTAAAAATTTGTTACGAGTATTATTTTTATAAGGTACTTTAGCACCGTTTGTTAACAACAAATTATTTCTACTGTTGAGATATTCAACCAAGTATTTGTTAATATAATTTATTTCTAGCAATTAGGTTCAATACTGATGCACAGAAACTTTATTCATGTTATATCCCCGGCTATAAGAAATAATGTTCTCAAAAAGTCTCATTTTTTTCGGCTTTTTATTTATACAATAAATAACACAAAAATAAAATTTTACAAATAAATCATAGGCATTATTAAATATATAATCCTGATCATTTCTAAAAAAATCGGTCAAGAATTGTAAGCTCTAGCCGATTTTGAACAGTAAATTCTTAATTTGGACCACTATGTGGTGGGAGGTTTCACGTTTTGACACGGTAAATAATTCTTATATGAACATGAATTTGAGGAATATTTTATGTAATTCGTAAAAGTATTATTAAAAGACACGTTTTTTTTATATCATCAGAAAAACCAGTGATCAATAAATAACTATTAGAACTGAAAAAACGTAACAAAGGCAACATGTCCATCTAGAAATTAAAGAAAAACATTGATAACTGTCTTAAGAATTTATTTTTACTGAAGGAGTGTTAACTATTGTTTTTTTTACATTACTTGAGACTATTTATAAATATAAAAAGTCTATTTTTATGAAGTATTTTTCAATTTTGTAGTAATAAAACTCAAAATTTCACTTTTTATCATAATAAGATAAAATAGTATATGTGTATTATGGGGGTTGATTTTAAACAATAATTATAAATTCGTATTATTTGAAGGACTTTCAATGAAGGAGATACATTTTTTATTAACCATATATTTCCGTGTTAACTTTGCACACATTCATGAAAAAAAAAATTTCTATCTGACGATAAAATTGTCATCCATCAAAAGTATAACAGCATTTATATATTTTTCTGTCTCTCCAAAGAGTATTAGTGTTTAAGGATTGTCCATGAACTACGTTAACAATTTTAGAATATTTTTTACCCCGCCCCTACCCCATTAACAAATGTAGTTTTATCTTACACATTACCCCCTGAAAAGTAACATAACCCAACATCCTATCAAAAGATGGAAATGACGGCATTTTTCACGAAAATAGGATAATAATGGAATAATAAATTCTTTTAAATGAAATTAATGTGAATATTGCATTGAATTCCACATGAAACAATTAAAATTGCTAAGATTTCACGTCAAAATATGTATTGAAATTTCAACAAGCAAAATAAATTTTCTAATCAAAAATGCAATAGTGTAATTTTTAGATAAAAAATTAATTTTTATAAAAAAAAATTCAATAAGAAAGTTCCATTTTAAACCAAAAAAAAAAAATCAGGAATTTTTAACAAACTTGTTTAACTTCAAAACCAAGTATTTGAATTTTTAAACCAGAAAGATTAATTTTCCATCAAGAAGATTAATTTTCTATAAAAAAATACGAATTTTCAACAAAATACATCAATTTTCAACAACATTGTTAAATTTTTAAAGCCAAAAGGATGAATTATCTACGGAACAGTCAAATTTCCAACCAGAAAATATAATTTTTTTAACAAAAAAGTTAATTTTCTACCAAAAAGTTTAATTTTCATAAAAATAGTTTTATTTTTTTTAAAGCTAGTTTTCAACCGAATATTTCAATTTTCTACCAAAAAAAGATAAATTTCCAACAAAATACATGGATTTCCAAAAAGAAAAGTTCAATTTTCAATAAAAATGTCAATTTTTAACCAAAAATGAAATAGTTACATTTTCAGTAAAAAAAATTAATTCTCAACCAAAACGAAGAATTTTTAGCAAAAGAGTAAAATTTTCATAGAGAGCCGAATTTTCAAATAAAATAACAAATCTAGAATAAAAAAATAAATTTTTAAGAATAGAGTACAATATTCAACCAAAGTGTTGAATTTTTAATCAAAAAGTTGATTATTTAACCAAGAAGATTAATTTTCTGCAAAAAAATGAATTATCAACAAAATACATAAATTTTCAACTATGTGCTAAAATTTTCATTTAAAAAAGATGTTTTTAACCAAAAAGTTGATTTTTCAACTAGAAAATATCGATTTTCAACTAAAAATGGAAAAGTTGAATTAGTTAAAAATTTAACTATATCGGTAGAAAATTCAACTAACTATTTAAAATTTACACTATTTTGTCATTTTTGACCAAAAATGGAACAGTTACATTTTTAGTTAAAAAAATAATTCCCGAGACCAAAAAAAAATAAATTTTCAACAAAATAGTTCAATTCTCAACCAAGTAGCTGAATTTCTGACGAAAAAGATAACTTTTCAACTAAATATTTACATTTTTACAAAATAATAAAAGTTTTAACCAAACAAGATGAATTCCGAGCTAAAAATATATAAGTAGACTTGTCAACCAAAAGTAATTGATTTTGATGGACATTTAATTGAAAAAACGAGAATAAGGGGGGAAAGGGTATGTTTCTTATGAACAGAAAAAAGGAGATTCTTTAAAATTTACCATCAAAAAACGTACTAAATGTTATCTTAGATCGTAACGATACTTCCACTGAACCATCCCTCTCCACTGTTACCAACCGTACTTTTCAGCGTGACCCTCCCTCTCAAATTGGTATCGTAGTTTATGGACAGCTTCTTCTATCAGTAGGAAATTTTTTATCATTTTTCCGTTTTCGCAGCGCCGGGTAGAAGCGTCCTCTTCTTCCCTAAAGGGGAAGTGAGATGAGGGAAGAAGGGGCATTGGAGGGTGGAAGTTGCGGAAGTAAGAGGTGGGATGCAGGGAAAGTGAGGGAGGGGAGCAGGAGAAGTGATGAGAGGGAAAGGATGAAAAATTCAGAGGAAGTGAGGGTGAGTCAGGAAGGAAACGTGAGGAGTTGGGAAATAGTCAAAAAAAGTGAAGGAAGGTTAGTAGGGGGAGTAGAGCGAGAAAGAGGAAAAGTTAAGGGGGAAGTAAGGGATGGGACAGTAAATGAAGTGAGGGAAGTGAAATTAAAAGGAGTGGAATTATGAAATGGGAGGAGATGTTGGCGAAAGGAGGGGGAGTAGTAGAGAGAAATTATGAAAGAATGAGATTTGAACGACTTAAATAATATCTTAATAGGCTACGAAAACATTTTTTGTAGAAATGTAAACGCCGTGCGCTTACTTTGACTAATTTTTTCGAATCTTAATAAGAAAAAAACGGTTGATGAATTAGCGCTCTAAAATCTAAAATAATAGACCTTAATAATAAAATAGTCTTTTTCGTCCTTTTCTTCCCAAGAGGGGAAGTGAGGTGAGGCAAGTAGAGAAGAGAAATAGGAGAGGGAAGTGGTGGGAGTGAGGGGTGGGAAGCATGGAAAGTGAGAGGAGGGGAGCAGGCGAATGGAGAAGAAGTGAGGGTGAGTTGAGGAGAGGACATGAAGGGTTGGAAAATAGTCAGGAAAAGTGATGGGAGGGATAGTAGGAGAAGTAGAGCAGGAAGAAGAGGGGAAAGTGAAGGGGGAAGTAAGGGGTGAGACAGTAGGTAAATGAAGGAAGGAGAATTGAGACGATGGGAATTATGTGAGGAGAAGGGATATTGGCAAAAGTAGGGGGAGTAGTTTAGGGAAATTATGAAAGGATGAGATTTGAACGACTTAATTAATGCATTAATAGGCTACGACTAATTTTTTCGAGCCTCAATAAGGAAAACTCAATTGATGAAGTAGCAGTATAAAATAATAATTATTTATGACAAATAAGAAGAATACAATTCCAAAATTGAAATTTGAAACACACCTAATAAACTACCTTCCTAACACTCCATAAAAACATTCATATACCCTACTAATCTGCACATCAAAAGACCATTTCCAAAAATCCCAACAACTCTACGCTTCGAGATTAAAAGGTGACATCCTTGTGCGGGATCAGATCGAAATCGGTATTCAAATCCCAAAACAAATTCGTGACAAACCAAGCAATATGTAGCATTTAGCTGGTATTATTTCGAGCCCTCCGATCGTCGCGGGTTCCGTGAATGGCGAGAGGGTGGAGCACAATGCCAGATATCCCGTGCATATTCCCCCATACTCGCTTGTATTTAATGCAACCACCCCCTTATGCTATAGCCCTCATAGCCAGAGGGTGCTAAGCTGCCCTGTCGCTCAGGCTTACCCCTGATTTGCTCGCGTTATTCTGGCATTCCTTCCATCCAGGAACCAAATTTGGCGCCGCCGGGCAAAGAGCCCATGGAAATATCATGGGGCAGGAACCAGATCGGCTCGATTGTTTTCGGATTCCCCAGATAAAGTGACCCGAGCACAACCCCGTTGTTTGGGGTCACGGGTTAAACCGCGCAGCGAATCAATTTATATATAGCCCTTCTTTATCTCTACTCTCTTTAGCCACCTTATCAATTTTCCATTTTTCTGATACAATCTTTCCCTTATAATAAACAAACTGCGCCAAATGGGCTCAATAGATAATTTTTTGGTTGAAGATTCATTTCTTCGGTTAAAATTAAACTATTTTGTGGAAAATTAATTTTTTTACTGAAAGTTTATCTATTCTATTTTCTGATTAAGATTTTATCTTTTTCAGTTGAAAACTCAAGTACTTGATTACAAATTCATGTATTTTGTTAAAAATTAATTCTTTAACTAATTAATTAGTTTTCGATAATTAATTTTCATGTTTGAAAAATCAATTTTTTGATTAAAAATTCAACTCTTTGGTTGACTTTTGAACTTTTTTTTTAATTAATTTTTTTGTGGAGATTTATCATTTTAGTTAAGAATTCATCTCTTTGGTTTAAAATTGGACAATTTTGATAAAAAGGCGTTTTTTTATTGAGAATTCATTTTTTCTACTGAAAATATAACTTAAACATTTGAGGTTGAAAATTTATATTTTTAATTGAAAATATATTTTTGGGGTTGAAAATTCGTCTTTTTGGGTATAAAATTAATCTTTCTTGTTGAAAATTAATCTTTTTAGTTGAAAATTCAACTAATTGGTTAAAAGCTGAACTTTTTTGTTGAAAATTCTTCTTTTTTATTTGCTTGTTTAAGATTGATAATTTTAATTAGAAATTTATCTCTTTTGTTGAAAATTTGAGTATTTTGTAAAAAATCCATAGTATTATGAGAATTAACTTTTAAAACTGAAAACGTAACTATTTCATTTTTAATTGAAAATGATACATGAATTTTCCACTAAATAGTTGAATTTTCAGCTTGAAAAGAAAAAAAATTCAAATACAATCTCAAAAAAATAGTTTAATTTTCTATCGATGTAATTTCATTTTGAACCAAAAATATTAATCTTTAACAAAAAAGTTAATTTTCAACCAAATGGTTTTGATTCACAGATAAATAGTTTAATTTTAAGCCAAATACTTTAGTTTTCTACAGTTACATTTTTAGTCAGGGAAATTAATTCCAAACAAAAGAAAAAATGACTTTTTAGCAAAATAATTACATAACCAAAGAGATGGATTTTTATCTAAAATGATGAATCTTCAACAAAAATAATGAATTTTCAGGAACAGAGTTTAACACTCAGCCAAAGAGTTGAATTTTCAACCAAAAAGTTGATTTTTTAACCAAGAAGATTAATTTTTTGCAAAAAAGATAAATTATAAGCAAAATGAATTCTCAGCTAAGTACTTAAATCTTAAACTAGGAAAGATGATTTTTCAACAAAATAGTTTAATTTTTAGCTAAAGAAGATAAATTGTCAATTAAAAAAGATAAGTTCTTAACCAAAAATAGAATATTTAAATTTTCAGTTCATAAAATTAATTTTGAAAGAAAAATGGAACGAGTTTTTAACAACATAATTAAATTTTTAACCAAATATTAAAATTTTCCAACCAAACGAGATGAGTTCCTAACCAAAAATATAATGGTAGAATTTTTAATTTAAAAAATTACTTTTAATCTAGAATGGTTGGATTTTCTTTTAAGGTTCTATTAATTTTGTTCAAATTTGAGCAAAAAATGCTACAGCGAAGTACTATGGGTGTATTTACTATAGGTGTATTAATTTGTGCTCATTTTATGAGAATTTTGCTTTCTCACAGGTATCAAATGAATTTGCGTCCTCGTAGAGGAATTTTTTTCTCTAAAAAAAAAAGTGGATGCTTACAATATTTTTCAAACTTCTGTTTCTGTCTGACCGTCTTATCACGTCTTGAAGACGCGAACAATTACATCAAATATAGAACTGTTATATTCTCAATATTAAAAAATAATTCTTCTATGAACAAAGGTAAATCATTTTGTTAAAATATTTAGAAACAATACTGGTAGGTTATGGCAGGTCATTAAAATTCTTCAATTGGGCAATTTATACGTTTCGAAGACACGAACAAATATATTACGTACATTACTTTTGCATTTTCAATATTGAAAAAATTTTTCTCATATCTAGAAGATAAACAATATATTTTTTTATATAAATCGGTATGGCTAGATAACAAGAGGTCATGGAAGGTATGTCAACAGATTATTCGACACGTCTCGAAGACGCGAACAAAAATATCAGATACAGTACTATAGTATTTCTAATATGAGACGAAATTTTTCTAATCTAAGCAGAAAACACACTTTTTTTCATCTTCGTAAATCGGTACTGGTGGATCATTAAAGGATCAACAATAGGTGGATTGATACGTCTCAAAGACGCTAACAAATATATTACATATATCACTGTTGTATTTTGAATATCAAACAAATTTTTCTCATAGAAACAGAATAAACCTTTTTGTTTAAAATTCCTAAATCGGTACCAGTGGTTCATAAAAGATTTAACAATAGGTCGATCGATGCGCCTCGAAGACGCGAACAATTGTTGACGCTCCCTAATTGAAAAGACGCTTAGCTTAAGGTAAAAATTGTAAATAAAATAATTTCTAAAAAATAGTAAATAAAATAAGTTTTTTCTCTGACTGTACTCGTAGATGGCTTGGAGGACCAGTGGGATGCTGCTGGCAAAGAAGCTACGTGTGAAATCGTGAACTCGTACGGGACAGGTACGAAGCCACGGAAGGCATCGAGTGCCGTTCAAGGAGGAAATCTTGTTCTCTTGGTAACAGGACACCATGAACCCAAAGGGAAAGACAGAAACCATTCAAGGAGGCAAAAAAAGAAAGAAAAAGAAAGCGAGAGAGATAGGGTGGCAGCCAAGCGAAAAGAGGCGAATTAAAATTCATGAACGCTTCGAGCACCGTCGAATTAAAATTTATGGGAAAATTATCGCTAGCTCCTTCAAAACAAAGGAAACAGTCGTATAGGAACGTACCTACCCCATGAATTATTTCTTAGTTACGAGATATACTTTACCACCCCTATTTCCCCTTTTCTTACTTAAATCGTAGATACTTTATCTTTCACGAATTATTCGAAACTCTGTCCGGGTGTCTACCAAATTCTAAAAAAAAAATCAGTGGCAATTCCAGGATTTATCCAGTTATATGTGAATAATTGCATTTTAATTAACTACATATGGTGAATAATCGGAAAATTTTGAAATAATAGGAATAAGTATAAGACAATTACACGAGTATCTTATAAAGTATGTAGATACCATATTTTTAACAAAATGGATAAAGTTTTATCCAAATAGTTGGATTTTCGACAAAAAGTATCAATTTTCATCCAAGAAGATTAATTTTCTACCAAAGACAAATTTTCAATCAAATAGTTAATTAACTAGTTAACTTAGTTAATAGAAATAGTTCAACTTTTATTTAATTAATTGAATTTTTTACCAAAGAAGACAAATTTACTACAAAACAGATGAATCTTCAAACCTAAAATATGAATTTTCAACAAGAGTTGAATTTTCTACAAAATAATTAAATGTTCAACAAAATAGTTGAATGTTTAACCAACAAGACAAATGTTTTACAAAACAGTTGAATTTTCAATCCAAAAATATAGATTTTTAACAAAAAGTTCATTCTCAGCCAAAGGGTTAAATTTTTACAAAATAATTTAAGTTTCAACAAAACAGTCGACTTTTTAACAAGTAACATGAATTTTTTACGAAACTCATGAATTTCAAACCTAAAAATATGAATTTTCAACAAAAAGTTTGTTTTCAATCAAAGAGTTTAATATTCAACAAAATAGTTGATCAAGAAGATTAATTTTCTACCAAAAGTGACGAATTTTCAATGAAATACATGAATTTTTAAACAAATAGTCCCTATTTTCGACAAAAAGGATCTATTTTTATCCAACAAGATTAATTATCTACCATAAGAGACGAATTTTCAATAAAATAGTTAATCAACTGAAATGATAAACCTTTAACCAAAAAATACATTTTCAACAAGATAATTCAACTTTTAACCAATTAGCAAAATTTTTAACAACGAAAAATGAATTTTCTATCCAAAGAGCTGAATCTTCAACAAAATAATTAAATTTTTAACAATACAGTTAAATTTTCAACCCGAAAATATGGATTTTTAACAAAAAGTTAATTTTCAATAAAGAAGTTGAATTTTCAACAAAATATTTGAATTTTTAACCATGAACGATTTTTACCAAAAAATAATTTTTTATTAACAAAATAAAAAAAAATTTTTAATTTAAATATAAAAATTTCAAATTTATTAGCGTCGTCTGTTATTGAAAAGTGCGTCTTGTAGATATTCCCTAAATTTAGCAAAATTTTTTTTTAATCCCTAACTTTTGCTAGACTTTTGAATTTTCAACCACAAAATATGAATTGACAACAAAAGAGTTAATTTTCAACCAAATAGTTGAATTTTAAACAAAGTATTTGAAACATCAACAAGCTTTCCAGAATTTTATGATCACAGAATATTCTAAAATATATCCAAAATATCACTGTTGAATAATTAAATAAATGAACAATACTAAAAATATCATTAATTTTGTTTCTAAAGTCCATGAATTTGATGAATAATTTAAACATTTTTATAGATATTTTCAAGAGTATTTAAAACAATGCATATTTAACATAATAAATATTAATATTTTTAATAAAATATATTTTTCTGAGTTAGTAAATATAACAAAAAGAAGTTTGGTTTAAATAAGTATAAATCCAATACTTTTTTTTGAACAAATGAGAAAACATCATTATTAAATTTAATATTACAATTTTAACAAAAAATTTAAGTACGCTGAAAAAATTGCCTTTAAAAATCCACACCTAACTTAAATTTTCATAGAAATTGTTAATTATTAGACATTTTTATTAGATAATGTGATAAACTGATTAGGAAAGTTTGCAACTTTATCTTGAATTATAGTCTTTTTTTATTTTTTCGTCATAGCGTAAGAAATTTTCCAGATGAGTAAATTACTTGCATAAACAAATCTTGTTTAACTACAACAAACATTTCGTATCTTGCCGAGAAATAAGAAGGCATATTTATCTTAAAGAGCAAAAAGGTAAACTAATATTAGTAAAACAATCAGATTTTCCAAATTATCTTATAAAATAAAAGAGAGTAATAAAAAATTCGACAAAAAACATCGCACTTGTCAGCTTTTAGATATTATATTGTATACTTAATAATAAAAAAAGTTCGATTCGTAATAAATATTTCTAATCTTATCACAAATGTAAACAAAATAAGTAAAATTATCCAAGGCTATTTTCAAGATTATCACTGTTTGAAGACCTTCGAATTCTCTTATTTCTAAAAAAGCGATTTTATTATAGAAAAGTTACGTGATTTTTAATGCAATATTAGTTTAGAGGCTATTTCAAACCTAAAGAAAAATATAATGAATAAAAAAAAAGTGTTAAGATTGCAGACTTTGCAGCCTAAAATGCTCTCAAAATAGGCTATATAAGGCGATTTTTCATAAAAGTAGGGGAATAATAGGAGAATAAATTCTTTGAAATAAAATTATTATAGGCACCATATTGAATTCAATATGAAACTCTTTCAATTCTTAACCTTTTAAGCGAAAATATTGCAATTTCAACAAAAAAATTAATTTTCAACAAAGAAGATTAATTTTGTACTAAAAAACACGAATAATAAGCAAAATAGTTGAATTCTCAAACAAAACAGATTATTTATTGTCAACTAAACAGTTTCATTCTTTATTAATTGAAAAAAATGAAAAATTTTTAACAAAATACTTGAATTTTCAAAAAAATAGTTGAATTTTTAACAAAATAGTTAAATTTATATCCAAGAAGAATAATTTTCTACTGAAAAAGAAGAATTTTTATCAAAATACGTAAATATTCAATCAAATAGTTGAATTTTCTACTGAAAATTATACATTTTTAACTAAAAATGGAATAGTTCAATTTTCAGTCAAAACCAATTATTTTCACAAAAAAGAAGAATTTAAAAAAAATATAAATTTTTAAACAAAGGAATTAATTTTCAACCAAGAAGATTAATTTTCTACTAAAAACACGAATATTCAAGAAAATAGTTGCATCCTCAACCAGAAAATTGATTTTCAACCAAACAGTTGAACTTTCTAAAAAAAAATCTACGAAAATATATTAGTTGAATTTTTAGTTAAAACCATTAATTTTCAACAACAAAAATACGAATATTCAACATAACATTTTAATTATCAACCAAAGTAGACTATTAATAATTGTCAACCAAAAAAACAAAGAAATTAATTTTCAACCAAGAAGATTAATTTTCAACTAAAAAACACCAATATTCAACAAACTAGTTGCATCCTCAACCAAAAAAGATGATTAATTCTCAACCAAACAGTTGCATTTTCTACTACAAATGACGAATTTTCTACTAAAAATTATAAATTTGCGACCAAAAATGGAATAGTTTAATTTTCAGTTAAAAGCAATTATTTTCAAACA
>JAUELO010000345.1:3051817-3068804 GCA_032357855.1 Amphibolips quercusostensackenii
TCTAGATGGTCGAAAAGGCCTTCCATATTTTTTTCGACATAGTCTGACATAGGCCAAGGTAGCCTTGCAGGATGGTCAATAATACGATCATCTTTGGAGGAGCCAATGATCCGTCGCAGAGAGCCAATCTTTCATTTAAAAAAAATGTTTTATTTCAGAGCTAATTTCAGAATAAGACTAAAAAAATGCCTCGACTGGTACTAAAAGGAGACCACTGGTGAAAACCTAGGTTCATTTGTTTTACGTTTAAAATAACAGCATGAAGTTGTCATTCAGAAACAGGACACGCAAAATATGATACCGTAAGAAAAGAGACATCTATTTTTTACAGTGTTTTGCATCAAATATGCGCGTAAAAATTAAAAGCTCGAGACCAATTTCAGAGTGAGCAAATGTCGTTAAGCCGTTCAGCGTCATATTTGCTGGTTATTATATTTAAACATATTCTTATAATAATTTTAAACTGCTTTTCGATATTTTGAACATGCGTGGAGAGTAAAGTACATAAGGGAGAACATGGTGGAAAGTGGATTAGGTTTTTTCTTATGAATTTTAAACTTCAAATTTGATGCTGACAGAACATATGTAATAATCAAATTGACCCTTAAGATGGCCAGATCAACTATCCGTGACGATCAAGCCGACTATCTGTAATGATCCAGTTTACCATCTAAGGTGATTAAATCAACCCTCTATGCTGATCAGTTCGGTCCTCTGTGATGATCAGTTCGGCTCTGTGTGATGGTCGAGTCAACCGTCTGCCATAATATCAAGTCGACTCTCTAAGATGACCAATTCGAACCTCTTTCTCTAACCTTCTAGAGATATTTGCTCCAACCATCTAGATTCTAGAAGGCTGTCCTACAGTTGACCCTCAAATAAAGTCAGTCTGCACATCTGGATGTCCAGACCGACCTCCCATTATTATCCGTGTGTGCAGCATCTTTGACGAAGCGACGGCAGGCAGTCACACAACACCAGCAAACTGTTACCCCTTATAGTCTTTTCTTATGCACGAAAACTTATCTTCAACTCATGTTCACTTCTTGAGATTTTTTACATTTTAATATGAGTTTTAGTTTGAAAAAGGAGCAAATTTTTTATTTTATTTTTCAAGGTTTAAAAAATAAAATCAGTTAGAGTTTTAGCATAAAATTCTCGAGTAAGGAAAATACTAAAGGTGGGGAATTGTCTAACGTCACAAATGGGGGTTTACAAGAGCCAGAACATGCGTACGGTCTCGTCCAGAAGCAGGTATGAGGACAAATCGTGGACTGTACATTTTTGATCATTTCGAAAAAGTTTCGGTAATGCACTTGCTTATGAAGGAGTTTATTAAATCAGAAGGGATTATTTTCTTGGGGTTTGTACTTTTTATCACGCATCATTTAAAGTAGCTATTTGAACTCCTCTTTTTCGAGATTTGAAAAATAAAATTAGTAAAAGTTTTGGTGCGAAGTGCATCGCCAGTTCAGTTTGAATTACTTAATGAATATGTGATTTCTCGAGTACGGAAAAGACCTGAAGAGTAACGGTGCACTTGTGGTGAAGGTTTGTCTGTCGTCACTACTGAGGTTCCACAACGGCCAGACCGTGCGTACGGTCTCGTCCTGATGCAGGTATGAGGACGAGTCGTGGGCTGCCCATTTCTAATCATTTGAAAAAAAGTTTTGGTGATGCAGTTGCATATGAGCGAGTTTAATAAAACAGAAGGAATTATATTCTTGGGGGTTTTACTTGTTATCACGAAGCGTCTGAATTAGCTATTTGAACTCCTCTTTTCCGAGATTGAAAAAATAAAATTTGTAAAAGTTTTCGTGCGAAATGCACCACCAGTTCAGTTCCAGTTACTTCATAGATATAGGTTTTCTCGAATAAGAAAAAGACTAGAGGGGTAACAGTACACGGGTCGTGGAAGATTGCCTGTCGTCGCCACTGGGGTTCTAAAACGGCCAGCACGTGCGTATACGGTTTGTCCTGATGCTGGTATGAGGACCAGTTGTGAACTAGCCATTTTTAAGAATTGAAAAAAAATCGCTAATGCAGTTGCTTATGAAGAGGTTTATTAAAATAAAAGAAATCATTTTATTGAGATTTGTACTTTTTATGACGACGCTTGTGAATTAGTTATTTGAACCCCTCTTTTTAAGAATTTTAAAAATAAAATTAGAGCTTTGGTGCAAAGTGCACGAAAGTTCCCACATTTTCCTTTTTCATTTCGACAGTCCAGTTTGAATTACTTCATACATATAGGTTTTCTCTAGTAAGAAAAAAACTAGGGGTAACAGCGCGCCTGTGGTGGGGGATTTCCTGTCGTCACCACTGGTATTCCAAAACGACCAGAACGTGCGTACACGTACGGTCCCGTCCTGATGCAGGTATGAGGGCGAGTCGTGGACTGCCTATTTTTGATCATTTTAAAAAAATTCGGTAATGCAGTTGCTTGTAAAGGAGTTTATTAAAACGAAAGGGATTATTTTCTTAGGATTTGTTCTTTTTATCACGAAGCTTCTAAAGTAGCTATTTGAATCCCTCTTTTTCGAGATTTTAAATCATGTCACTCTTGGAAGATTCAAGCTTCCGCTTTGTGGATCTACATTCTACAGGCAGCGAGATTCCTGACCCTTCGCTTGAACCTCTTATGAAAGAGACTCCCGACCCCCGAGATACACCGAGTGGTGCAAATCGTGGAACGCGTTACAGAATCGACAATTTGTCCCGGATTGCAATAATGGCAGTAACTTGTTCAAAACGATTCTTGAAACATAACGAGACCAATCCATTCATTTAAGCAGAAAAAATTAATCTAAAGCAATTAGATTACAAATTCCAATTTTTAAAGAGCAGGGTGGTCGCAAAATTTCATTTCCAATATTGCCTGATTTTTCCCTGACTAATTTCTATTTCCCCTGACTAATTTTTTATTTTCCCTGACTATTAATATTTAAAGACCAAAATTATAATATTGTAACATTTTTAATACAGAATCTTTCATTAATAAATAACTAAAAATTAATTTAAATTTGTACACTTTTAATTTGTTATTCTCAGGACTGCGAAAACCTAATTTACTTAGTTAATTACTATTTAAACCGAAAAAGTGATCAAAAGTATAACTTCACAATTAATGCGCTAACTAATGTTCCTTCGAATTTATAATAATTCAAATTAGTTCGATTCATAAGACTCCAAAACAATTTGAATTAAATTTAATAGAATTCAAATGAATTCGAAAAAAGTCAAAAAATGACATCGATTTTAATAAAATTAGATTGAATTAAGAGGAATGTCAAGGAAGTAAAAATTCCATGAAATAGATGAAAAATTAAGGTTAATTTTAAAAAATCAAGTGAATTTAAAACAATTCCAGAATATTAAAAAAATGATCGGATTCAGTAAGTTTTAAATGAGTTAGAAAATTCAAGGGAATTTATAAGATTTGGATGAAATGCCTAAGAATTAAAGATGAGTTAAAAAGACTTTAAAATATATTTAAAAAAAAAAACATAAAAAGATCCATTAAATTAAGTAGAATTGAGTGAATATCGTCATATATATATATATACATACTCATATATATAGTTTGAATTCAAAAAATTCCAAACAATTCCAAAGAATTTACGAGAATTCAGGATAAATTAATAAGAATTCAGGGTGGATTTCATATAAATTGCAAAAAATATTTAAAAATCTCTTAGAATCTTTGAAATCCCACGAAATCTCATTTTTTGTGAATAAATTCTTTGAAATCAATTTAAATAATATAATATCCTGTGGAATTCCATTAGATCTGACAACATTTCGTTAAATGCTGATAAATTTATTATAATTACTTTGAGAGCTTTTAAAATACCCTAAGTATGTGAATTTTTTTGAAATCTTTTCAAATTTTGAAATAATGAAAAATTACTCACAATATTATTTAAGTTCCCGCAAAATGTCATGTCCATTGAAAATCCCTTGACACTCTGTAAAGCTTTTAAAAATGCTTTGTAATCTTTTAAAATACCCTTAATTATTTTAAATGCTTATAAACATTTTGCAATGCCTAAAATTTTGTAAAGCTCTTGAAAATTGCTCTGAATTTTTAAAAATACCCTAAAATATTTCAGAACCTTTGAAATCTTTTGAAATTCCCTGAAACCTTTTAAACCTTTCAATTTATCAAAATGCTCTAATATCTTTGACATCCTTTTGAATTCTCTTAAATTATTAAAATTTATTAAAAATTCCTTGAAATCTTTTAAAATACCCTTAAATATTTCAAATCAAATCCTTTAAAATCTTTTCAAATCAATGAATTAATTTACTGAAAGAAAAGTAACTAGAGTGCATCTTACAGAAATTCCCTGACTTTTGTCTTTTTTTTCAAAATCCCGGACTTTTTCCGAATTTTCTTCGACCAACAAAATTCTCTAAGTTTTTCCTGATTTTGAGGTTACCCTAAAAAAGATACTGTAAAATTTAGAATGAAAAGAAGTAAAGAAAGGAGCAGATAAAAACTATTATCTCTTAAACACTATCTCTCAAACTTAAAAAAGCGATTTTTTCCGGTTTTTTCCGATTTTTTCGGTTCATAAAAAAATTCTTAAAATAAAATTTTTTTATCATAAAATTTATGAATCACGACACTAAAACATTTCTTAGTATTCGTTCGGAGAAACTCAGTAGAAAAGAAGACTTTGCTTGGTACGAATGTGAGAGAGGTCGCATATTTACTTATTTCGCTTCGTGAAGATAAGATTTGTACCTACGCACCAGATAAGATTTTTTTCTCAGAAAATTTCTCGAGACGTGTTGTCGGTTTAAGGGCAGCAGAAAATGATTCACTCTCCCCTAGTGACCCCAGGAAATTTACTTTCCGATTTCGCAATATCCTGCATCCAATATTTGTAGCACCATGCAACTTTCCATTACTTTAAATATTAAAGCTTCAAAATTAATTTTACATTTTTACCTACGTTCAATTTTCAGTTCAGTAGTTCTATTTTAGATAAAGAGAGAATTTTTTGATATAAAAAGTAGATCAAAAAGAGTTTTTATTTATTATTAAAAAAAATGTTCTCGTATGGGTAGCTCGTGAATATTAAGGACGAAAGTGCTCTCTAACAGTAGTGCCTTTTCTTTTTCAAGTTTTCTAGTCATTTATGTGTTCAAAACTTTATTTAAATCAAAATTAAAAAATTTATTAAATACTTTAGCACTTTCTACTGATAAAAATACATTGGAAAAAAATTCAAGAAAATCAAAGACTGAAAAATAGATAGTCATTAATTTATTTTAATTAATTAGGCAAAACAGATAGAAAAATAGAAAGATAGAGATTATTTTTAAAAGATAAGAGCTCTAAAATGTTTAAAACATTATTATTTATTAATATTAAACATTATTATTCAAGAAAGTAAAAAAATTTTGAAAAAAAAATGTATTAGAGCGTCCTAATATATGCTACTTGTTTGCATATTACTTTTGATTTTTAAAATTTTGTTTCTACAATCAAAAATAACATAATTGCACGTGAAAATAATCCCTACTTTTGTGGGAAATTCAACTATTTGGTTGAGAATTAACCTTTTTTTGAAAATTCAACAGTTTTGAAAAACATTAGTCTTTTCGGCTTCAAAATTCAACAAGTTGGTTCAAATTTTTTTTTAATTCTTGACTGAAAAATCTTCTTATAAATTAGGAATGAAAAAACAAAAATTATGAATAATAAATTCAACAATTAAAAACTATAAATTTATAAATTCAACAATTTATTTAAAAGTCCAACTACTCTATTGGAAATTCATTTTTTTGGTTAAAGATTCATCATGTTAGTTGAAATTTCATTTCTATTATTGAAAATTAAATTTTTTGTGGAAAATTAATATTTTTAGGTTAAAAATTCAACTGTTTTCTTTGTTGACTAAAAAAACTGTTTCGGTTGAAAATTTCACTATCTTGTTTTAAAAATTGTCTTGTTGGTTTGAAACTTGATCTCTGCTGGCAGAAATTTGATCTTTTTTGGTCAAAATGCAACTTTTTACTCAAGAATTCATCTTTTTTTGTTAAAAATTTTATTACTTGGCTGAAAATTTGATTATTTGTTAAAAATTCGTATTTTTGTATTGAAATTTCAACTATTTTGGTGAAAATTTACATTATTTGATTGAAAATTCAACTGTTTTATTGAAACATCTTCTTTATATATAAATTTATCTGTTCTTAATTTGAAATATTTTTTGTTTGAAATATGAACTGTTCCATTTTTCAATAAAAATAATTCTTTTTGGTTGAAAATCTACCTTTTTTATCCGAAATTCGACTTTTTAAGCCAAAAATCGACTATTTTGATAGTATGCTTAACTATTTACTGGAAATGAACTTCTTTGTTGAAAACTCATAAATTCGGTTTAAAAATTCAATTTTTTATCAAAAACTAGTATTTTTGGCTTAAAAATTCAACGATTTGGTTTAATTTATTTTTCTTTCTTGACTAAAAAATGTATTTTGGTTGAAAATTTTATTATTTTGTTGAAAACCAGTCTTCTTAGGATAAAAATTGATCTCTATTAGTAGGAATTTTATCTTTCTTGGTTGAAAATTCAACAGCTTGGTTAAAAGTTAAACTAATTTGTTAAAAATTAACTTTGCTGATTGAAGATGCATCATTTTAGTAAAAATTTCATTTCTGGAGTTGAAAATTGTACTATTGTGTGGAAAACTGATTTTTTTTGTTAAAATTAATCTATTTTGTTGAGAATTTAATGGTTTTATTCAAAATATTAGGGATTTGAAGCATTTTCATTTGAATCTGATATTAACTTCTTGAATTTCTGTTTATGATTCCTACAAAATGAATCGAAACTTTATTAAAAAAAGGAGAAGAAGGAAAAATTGGGTCAAAATTCTAGATTTTTCAAATTTGAGTTCTAACTCGATTATTTTTGGTAATTTTTAATCTTAATACTTTGGTCACACGCAAATTTATATATGTATATGTTGTTATATATGTGTATATTTTTGGTTAATATATTGTATTGTGTGTGTGTCATAAAATCTTTTAATCTGTGTTGCTTGTAAGCTGTATGGGGAGGCAAAAGGCACTACTTCAAGGATTTCGAAAGATTAAATTAAATTAGATTAAATGCGTAAATCTCTCAGTATTTTTCAAAGTTCTTTCAACACAAAAAGAGGTATCTAAACTTCTCTTATGAAAAAGAAGTATTGGTAAGTATTGGATCTAATACTTTTTTTGCGAATAAGTGTTGAAAATCCAATACTTTTTTCCAAAAAAAGTACTGGATCCTTACTTACCAATACTAATTTTCTATAAGGGTTGTCAAATCTTTTTTTCCAAACTTGAGACCTTCGTTCATAATTCCTATTAAAAAAGTATTCTACATAGATTTTTTCCATTACAGATTAAACAATTAGTAAAGTTTCGTTAGGGAGGAGGAACAATTCAGGATTTCTTAATTAATCGCCATCGATATGCGTAAAAGATGGACCTGGGAATTAAAAAAAATAATGAAACAGGAAGGTAAATTAATTGAATTTTTCGAAACTTGCTCGGAAGACAGACGACGTTAATTAATTGTATCAACTGCAGGAGAGGCAACGAGGCAACGAAGTGAACCTGATTTGGCTAACGAGGCAAATTCTTAAATTAAAGAAGGCACTTGCCGTACCTTTCCGCCATTACAGATTCACTTCGTCCCACCCACAGTTGGTTCGTTTTAACGAGAATCGATTCACGATTATTTCCTTTTAATCCACCATTACTTGCCACTCGCTCACGCGAACTTTCCTTTCCAATGCGGCAAGCCTTTCTTCTTTAAAGGCTAGAAATTTAAGTGAAACTTTCTATTTAATGATCTTCATACAAAAATTTTTTATTATTCAGGGTTCCTACTCAAATCTTGGAAAAAATTCTCTGACCATTGCAGGTTTTTTCGAGGTATCTCAAGTTTATTCAGATATCATTTTCCATAGTACGCATTTTGCATTTTTTTAAATTTATTTATTAAACTTTATTTAAAAATCAGTAATTTCTTGATAGTACAAGTTTCTAGGGATTAAATTAATATGTTTAATATAGAAAACGTTGACAACTTATATAACAAGATATTCTTAAATATATTATCACTACCGATTATTGAAATAAATAAATAATATTAAAAACATAATTATACATTTCTTGAATTTATCCCTAAAGTCTATGAATCTGAATAATAATTCAAACAAATGGTATCTCAAGTTTTCTCTAGATATAATGCGTATACAGTTTTCAGATTTTATTATAAAGAAGGTTTTTTTCAGTTTCTAAAAATTCAATTAATATGTTTAATTTTGAAAGCTTTGAAAATTATCTTGAAAGATAATCTTAAATATATTAGCACCATCGAGTAATTAAATAATTAAATAAAACTAAAAAATCATTAATAATTTTTCAAATTAGATTCTAAAGTCCATGAATTTTTATAATAAGTCAAGCAAATTTTTATTTTCTCTCATACTTAAATTCAGTGCGTATTCAGGCAAAACTAATACGGGTAGTTGGGTACTATATTAAATTCAATTTAAACCGCTTCAAATTCCTACATTTTCAAGTAAAAGTATTGAATTCTTAAAAATATAGATAAATTTTTAACTAAATATTTGAATTTTTTAATTAAAAAACCAGACTTCAGACATAAATGGAATAGTCAAATTTTCAGTGAAAAAATTAATTTTCCACAGAAAGAAATTTAACCAAAAAATGAATTTGTATATAAAATGATAAATCTTTAAATGAGATAGATCAATTTTAAACCAAAAAGATGAATTTTCAACAAAAGAGTTTAACTTTCAACTAAGTAGTTTTATTTTCAACCCAAACGATTTATTTTTAATTAAAATGATGAATATTTAAATGGAATACTAGAACTTTTCAACCAGAAAGGTGAATTTTTAAATAAGAAGATTAACTTTCTAACAAAAAAAAATATTTTTAAGCAAAATACATGACTTTTCAACGACATAGTTGAATTTTAAACTTAAAAAAATCGATTTTTAGTATAAAAATTTAATTTTTAACCAAACTGATGAATTTTCAACTAAAATAATAAAGCCTTAACCAAAGTAGTTGAAATTTCAACCGAAAAGATGAACCTTGAACAAAGAAAATTAATTGCTGCTAAAAAGATTAATTTTCAAGAAAATGCATGAATTTAGAACTAAAACAAATAAATTGTCAACCAAAGATTAAATATTTAAATTATTAGTGAAAAAGAATTAATGCTCAATCGAAGAAATGCATTTTCAACTAATTTTTAAAAAAATAGTTACACTTTCAAACAAAGTGATGAATTTTCAGCTGAAACGATGAGTTTTTCAAAAAAAAAAGTTGAATTTTAAACGGAAAAGATGAATTTTTAACTAAAATTATAAATCTTCAAATTGAATGATTAAATGGTCAACTAAAAAGATGAATTATCAATCAAGATAACTAATTTTCTACCAAAAAAGACGATTTTTCAATAAAATACATGACTTTTCAACGAAAGAGTTAAATTTTGAACTTGAAAAAACAAATTCTCAACAAATAGGTGAATTTTTGAATGAAAATATCAATTATTAACCAAAAAAGGAACAGTTAAATTCTCAGTCACAAAAATTAATTTTAAACTAAACTGATAAATTTACAATTTAAATAATAAATCTTCAACTGAAAGAAAATTGTCAACGGAAGATGGGATAGTTAAATTTTCAGTTTAAAAAATTAATGTTCAATTAAAGAGATGCATTTTCAATTAAAATTATGGAATATTTACTTAGAATAGTTACATTTTTTGTCCAGAAGGAATAATAATTTAAACCAAAAAAAAACTAACTTTCAAAAAAATAGTTACATTTTCAAACAAACTGATGAATTTTCAACTATGACGAAGAATCTTCAACTTAAATGGTAAAATTTTTAATTAAAAGATGAATTATCAACTAAGATGATTAATTTTCTACCAAAAAAAAAGATGATTTTTCGATAAAATACATGAATTTTTGACGACGTAGTAGAATTTTCACCAAAAAAAGACAAAACTTTTAACCGAATAATTGAATTTTTAACTGTAAATGATCAATTTTTAGCCGAAAAAGAAAACAAACGATTCAATAGTTGAATTTTCAGTCACAAAAATTAATGTTCAACCAAAAAAATGAATTTTCAAATAAAATTATTAAATATTGAATCAAAGTAGCAGTAGTAGTTACATTTTCAATTAAAGAAACCAATTGGACACCATATATGTTATTTTAAATTATTTCATTGCGATCTTCTTAATATTTTGCATCTAAGCTTGTTTAAAAACAACTTTTTAACTGCAAATGAAAATTGGATAATTGAGAAAGAATTTATCACGGTCATTGAAATCAAAAGATTCGAAATCTTAAAGATGAAAATGTTTTTATTCACAGTTATATAAAGTAAACTGAAAATGAAGACACTCAAAGTCGTACTCAACGTCGTACAGCTCAAAGATTTCAAAAAATAGAAATCCACGCTATAGTTTTCAATGCTATAAATTGAAGAATGAATCAAAAAATTTATAAACTTTGAAAGTTATATAATTTTAATCAATTTTCAGCTGAAAAAATTAATTTATACATCAAAATTTGTTTTGAAATCTTTTTAAATATTCTCTTAAGGCCATGTGAGCGTAAGTCAAAAAATTTGTTCACTTGTTTTTCAAAACAAACTTACATTCACACGAAACGCGATATCAAGCTAAACATTTGGCAGATTAAATAGAAAGCGCCAAGAAACGTTTGCCTGGTCCTAAATTTATATAATTATGGAAAAAGCAAAAAAAAATTGTTTACAAAAAAAATGTCTGCAAAAAAACTTTTTATATTTGTAAAAATTTAGGACCAGACAAACGTTTCTTAGCGCTTCTCATTTAATTTCACAAATTTTCATATATATACATATTATTGCATATATTTTTTAATATTCTGTTTATTAAATTATATTCTTTCGTTCTTAGAACTTTAATACGTTTTTCATACAGATCTGATGAGGAAAGCCAGATGTGTTTCCGAAACGTAACTGATTCGATTTTGCTTTTTTAAATAAATTTTAACTATTAGTCTGGGAGGTGTCGTATTTATTAGGTTCTCTTACCTAAATTTATAACATTTTTAAGATAAATAAATATATATAATTCTTATATTAATTTAGAACTTATGTTTATGATTTATTTAGCCCTTTCTTGTGTAATACAACATAGTGCATAAAAAACGAAAATATTCAACAATCGCGCGCGCAGCGCACGTGCTTGTTTGCTATTGAACTAAAGAAAAAGTAATTAGAGAAGTTGGCTTTCTATGACTGTCAGTCTTTTCTTCCTGGCATATTTTTTTATTCATTTTTCCACCAGGTTCTGATACTTGGATTTCTCTGTAAAATCTTTATGGAAGATCCATTCGTCAGGAGCAGTCCGCTCTAACGAAACTTACACACGCGAACATCTTCACTTTCTTGGACGGAATACCACTCCGAATAATTGAGGGGGGCTAATGGATACCAGCGCTGAGTCTTATTTGCACAGTTTTAAAACACGAGCGTGGAGAACGGACGTTTTTCGCAAAAGAGTCGGGGTCGAAGAGGCTTTGGTATCTTCTCTCTATTTTACGTGTCACTGAAGTGAGGAGCGAAAGACAAAAAAAAAGTAATAAAAAAACGAAGATAGTAGATTTAAAAAGGCTAATCCATCTCTAGATGTCAATTCTTGTGCAATCATGCCTTGAATATTCACTATAATTCAAGTACCCAAAATACGCGAAATCAATTTTGGATATTGGAAATTAGGTAGTTTCTAATTTTCAGTCTTCCCAACTGCAATTAACACTTAGAATTGCAGATCTTAATGATACTATAATTTTAGAAACAGCCAGAAATCACAGGGAGTTAGGTTAGGACTGTATGGGGGCTGCCGAAGTCGTGTAAGACCGTAATTCGCCAGAAATTTCTGAATAAGCTGCGATAAATGATCAAGTGCGTTGTAGTGGTCAGTCACTTGTTTTCCACAAATAAGGCAGTTCCTTACTTACTGTGAAATGAATTTTTCTGACACGCAACTCATCCCCAAATCTTGGCTCAAAATTTCCGAAACAATAGTTTTTGGAATGCCGAGGTACGACTACTTTTAAATTCACAAAATGTTAAATACCTGTTTTTGACTATAGCACACTTTCCAAGCAGATCTCGTATTTTTCACTGAATAAGTTGTGAATTTTCTTACATTTTCAGGTTGTCTACCTGATCGGGAAATCAGGGAAAACGGAAAATGACCGGGAATGTTCTTCACTGGGAAAAAACTAGAAAATGACCAGGAATTTGAATCAGTAACCGTGATTCTCAGTTGGAACAGGGAATTTGTGAAAAAAATCATAATTCTTACTTGGAATAAGGAATTTTTCAAAAGAATTACAATTGTTACTCTCAAAAGTGCATTTTCTGAAAGAATCATAATTCTAAGCTGGGACAGAGGAAGAGCAAAGCATTACAAACAAACAAAAAAACAGTAAAAGATTTTGAGACAAGGAATATTTTAATTAATAATTATCAATATTGGATTAAATTTACAGCATTCTTCTTCTCTATTACTAGAGTGAAAAAGATTTATCATTTTAAGATGGGACTAGGAATGAATCATAGAAATGAAAAAAACTCACATAATAAGTTACAATTATCCTATCATGGAACAGGTAATGATAATAAAAATAAAGTAATAATGTTAACTTTAGGGTAGAGAATTTCAGTATATAATTATAATTTTGAGTTTCATTTAGTAAAAAAATTTAATTTTGATTTAGAAGAAAAGAATTTTTTAAAAACCCTGTTCCACGTCAGTACTGGCCAGATTTTGAATTTTTCTTGTCCCATATCAGAATTTGTTTGAATTTATAAATTCTTTTTTTTGCAAATAAAAATTTGCCGTAATTTGAAACTGACATTAAACAGGGAATTGCTGTAAAGAATTATAATTTTCATTTTCGAAAAGGGAATTTCCGCAAAGAATCATGATTTAAATTTGCAGGAAATTTTCTTAAAGAATTAATATTTAACTTGAAACAGAGAATTATTGGCATGGAACGGGAATATCGGAAAATAATTTTGATTCCGATTGAAAAGAAGCGGGTCAAAAAGTGCCTGCTTAAATTCTAAATTATAATTCTTTTATTAAATTCTCTGTTCCAAATCAGAATTTTAATTCTTATGAATAAAAATTATTTAATTTTTCAACTCAGAAATGTAGGTCTTTTCCACAATTTCCTGTTCGAAGTCAGAAATTCTTGTGATCACCAATAATTAAATTGAGCAAAAATAATTATTTAAACAAATTTTTAATGTTTATAACTATCTTCTTCTTTGTTTATGATAGATAGTTGCAGTTTCTACTCAAATTTTAAACTTTTTATTCACTTTTTAGTTAGCAAAGTAACAAATAATGCAAAGTAACAAACACAGTTGTTCAAACAATTGGTTTTTGTTTAAATCTATCTTCTCTTAGATAAGTGCTAAAAAGTTGCGTTTTTTCTGACCTCTTAAACTTTTTGTCCACTTTTCACTAAGTGACGTAATAATTAATGCAAATTAACAAACATACCTATTTAAACAACTGATTATTGTTTCTAACTATATTCTCCCAGAATAATGCTAGAAAGTAGCTTTTTTCTGAAATGTTCAGTTTCGCTTTGATTTTCTAGTTATGAGCAAATAATAAGTGAACCTCAACAAGAATCATTTTTAAATAAAATCATTTTTGAATGGTATCGTATTTTCTAAGTGAATTGTTTTTGCTCTTTTCCACTGTTTGAAAAAAATTAATTTAAACAAAAAAACTATCCAACACATTTAGGAAAATATATTTACGAAATAAAAAGAGATTGTTTAAAATGTGTTTCTCCCATGTTTATTTATTATTTGTTTATAACTGAAGAGGCAAAGTAAAGTGCACCATTTTACAAAAACCGCAACTATCTGGCAAAAATATAGATGAAGATAGTTAATTACAATAATAATTTATTTAAAAAATTATTTTTGCTCAATTTAATTAATTAGTAAGTCACTTTAAGTGAAAAGTGGACAAATTGTAAAAAATTTCAGAAGAAACCGCAACTTTTTACTATCAAGCAAAGAGAATATTATTAAAACTAATAATAAATAATGGTTAAAATAATCATTTTCGCTTAGATTATTAAAATAAATCTTAAGTAGTATTTTATTTATTAGAAACAATTTGCCTTCAAAAAACAACAAAAATTCATAATTAGCGCTAAAAACTCGCAAAACCCATTTTTTAACTTATGGGGTTTTTTTGGACTCTTATTAATAGGCTTATAGGGGTGATATTAAAAAAGTAATAATTTATTTGTATTCTACGGCTATTTTTGAAGAGAAATGTTGAGTTTTAACATGATTCACCTAATACTGACGATTTGAAATAAAATTTACAAAAACGTCTTTTTTCTTATAGGAAATGCGTGTTAAACTTCAGGGGGCTTGCGCCACCATTATATATAATTTTTTCTTCCAAAAAAAATGGATTTATTTTTTTGTAAATTCAAACAAATTTCCAGGCGATATGCATCAAAATTCGAAAAAAAATTCCAATGCATTTTTGGACCCCCCTATTGATCATTCATAATTTTAGTTAAAAAATCTTCTTTTTTTTGTTCAAAATTTAAAAGTTTTGTTGAAATTTTGTGCTATTGTACATTAATTTGGAAAAAAATTAACTATTCTATGTTTTATTCCAAATGAATCTTTGTCAGTTGGAAATTCAGTTATGTGGTTGAAAATTTCTGTATTTTGTTAAAACTTTCTTTTTTGTGGTAGAATATTAAACTACTTTGTTAATAATGTACCTTTTTGGTTGAAAATTAAATTTATTAGTTCAAAATTTATGTGTTTTGTTAAAAATTAATCATTTTTGGTAGAAAATTAATCTTTTTGGTTCAAAATTCATTGATTTTTTAAACATTTGTTTTTTTCGTAGAAAATTCATTTTTTCTATTGAAAATTCTACTATTTGGTTAAGAATTAATTTTGTTGGTTTAAAGACTTATCGCTTTATTTAAAATTTCCTTTCTTTGGTTAAGAATTCAACTACTTCGTTGAAAATTCGTTTTCTTTAAATTGAAAATGAGTTTTTTTGACTGATATTGTAGATATTTCCTTGCATATTTTTTTGTGGTGAATTTAATTTTTGTATTAAAAATTCGTTTTCTTGTTTTGAGAACTCAATATTTAAATTATATTTTATTTTCTCTTGACTGAAAAATCTTTCCCAGGTTAAAAACTCAACTCTTATGATGAAAATTCCTCTTTTTGGTTTAAAAATTAGACTGTTTTGGTTAAGGACTCAAATAATTTGTTAAAAATTCGTATTTTTTGGTTTGATTCAACTCTTTTTTTATTGTAAAATTTAGAAATATTTGATTAATTTCATTTTATTACCAGAAAAATGACATTATCGTTAACTTACTGATTAAGTGACGAATAAATTACTTAAAAAGTTCAGCATTTTCAAGCTTCGAAAGTGTCAAAATAACGAGCGTTTACGAATTGTAAGTTTTGGTTATTAACTTCATTTACAGAACTGATTAATTAAACAGTTTAATTGGTAGATTTGAAATGCAGGCCTCACTGTCCTTATGGGACAAAATATAGGGACCAAAGGGCACTTTTTGTCATGCTCATAGCAGGGTACGTTTTTAGCACTCAAAGGGTAAAAAATTCAGGATAAATGCATGAGATTTCAAAACAATATTCAAGTTAAACTCAAAATAATTCAAATGAATTGGAAAAAAAATTTAATCAACATAATTCCATTAATTCCTATAAAATTGGAATGAATTTAGAGGGATTTAAGGTAAATGAGAAGAATTCGATGAAATTTATGAGAATTTAAGGTAAATTAAAAAAAAATCCAGGTGTATTTAAAAAAAATTCAAACAAATTGAAAACAATTTAAAAACATGAAAAACTTCATTAAATGTAGTAACTTTAAAATGAACTTAGAAAAATTTGGGGAAATTCAAAAGAATTTGATGAAATGGCTGAGAATTCAAGGTAAGGTTAATAGCATTCAGGTTCAATTTTTAAAAAACTTTTTAAAATTAAAAAAATTAATTGAATTAAGTAGAATTAAGTAAATTTAACAGAATTTAAGGCAATTGAAAAATTCAAGAGAATTCCAAAGAATTTAAAAGAATTCAGGATGAATTCCAAAAAGTAATTTCAATGAAATGAGAAAAATTCGATAAAATGCATAAAATAACAAACTACATTTAAAAAGCAATCAAGTGAATTCAAAACAATTAAATAATATGAAAAATTTCATTGAATTGAGTAAGTTTGAAACGTGTGAGTTTTAAAGACTTTAAGATGAATTAAACCAAAAAAATTTTTTAATGCATTGAATTGAGTAGAATGGAGTGAATTTAGAATATCCCAGAATCCCGATTTAAGAACAGTTTCGGGGATTGCCTGCAAATAACCTTGATCCTAAATCGGGGCAATGAAACGTAAACAGTCAGGGCCGTGTGAACCATTTCTGACGATAAACTTCTTAAATTTTAAGAAGTAGAACCTTTCTTTGATCAATTTCAAATAGTTTCTTCAAAAAAGAACATTGAGTTCTTGTTTTCTCCGGCCTTACGGTCAAATTTTAATTATTTATTCAATTAAATTATCATGAATTACCTAATTATTAAAATTATCGTAAGATCGGAGAAAACAGGAACTCAATGTTCTTTTTTGAATGAACCATTTCTGTTGGATTTTTTTAAAGTAAAGTGAAGATGAATTTTTCACAAAAGAGGATTATTTAGGATTTTCGTCTGTCTTTAACTAAAGAAAAAACGATTTTTTTTAATTCACAAAGAAATGCATTTCTAATAAAGTACTTCAATTTTTCAATAAGTAGTTAAATTTTGGGCCAAAACCAAGATCTATCGA
>JAUELO010000345.1:3169036-3187899 GCA_032357855.1 Amphibolips quercusostensackenii
TAAAAAATATTATGAGCAAAAAATATTTTGTCTAGGGAAAATATAACGGTAATTAATTTTGTGTAGGAAATGTTATGTGTAGAAAAAATCTGCGCAGAAAAAATATGACAGTATTAAACAATATTAAATTCTGTGTAGGAAATATTCTATGTGAAAAAAATTTTGTGAAGGAAATATTTTTTGTAGAAAATATTTTGTGTAAAAAATATTTTGAGTAAAAAATATTTTCACTATGGAAAATATAACGATAATTCATTCTGTGTGAGAAATGTTATGTGTAGGAAAAATATTGTGTAGGAAAAATAAAACAGTATTAAACAATATTCAATTCTGTGTAGGAAATATTCTATGTAGAAAAAGTTTTGTGTAAGAAATATTTTGTGTAGAAAATATTTTGAGTAGAAAATATTTACTCTAGGGAAAATATAACGGTAATAAATTCTGTGTAGGAAATGTTATTTAAAAAAATTTTGTGTAGAAAAAAATATAAAACTGTTAATCTATATTAAATTATGTGCAGGAAATATTGGGTGTAGAAAAAATGTTGTGTAGGAAATATTTTGTGCAAAAAGTATTTTAGGTAGAAAATGTTTTGTGCAGGAAATATTTTAGGTAGAAAATGTTTTGTGCAGGAAATATTTTGTCTAGGAAAAATATAACGGTAATTAATTCTGTATAGGAAATATTCTATGTAGAAAAAATTTTGCTAAGAAAAAGTTATGTGTAGAAAAAAGTCTGTAGAATAGCTATTTGTGATACAAGTGCGCAAAATAGGTGATTGCCGAAGAGTGTTACACCTGCAGCATGAGCCGGAGGCTCGAAGCGCGAGTCGGAGGTTAGCGCACGAGCGAAGCGAGTGCGAAAACGTGGACGAGTGCGAAGAGCTTATGGCAAATGCTGCTATCACACGAGTAGCAATCGCCTATGCGTACGTGTATCACACGCTATTTTTTGCAACAATCACGCGAGAAAATCATTCAGCACTTTTTTTACACTTTTCACCAAATTCCCGATCCAGTATGGTTGGTTTTAACCAAATTTCTGTTCAATTTTTTTGCACGAATTTTCAACAATATATTTACTTTGCCGGTGCGCAAAGTTACTTATCTCTAAAGTACGCATGCGCGTCCATTTCATCGATTTGCAAAATAGACATGTTTCAAAGTGCGCATGCGCAATTATTATTCCCGCACAGTCGGTTGGATTGAAGTAATTTGCACATCATTGACAGGCATGGAAGTCCTCACTTTCGAAGTGGGTGTTGCAAAAAAAATATAACAGGATTAAACAATATTAAATTCTGTGTAGCAAAAATTCTATGTAAAAAAAATTGTGTGTAGAAAATATTTTGTGTAAAAAATATTTTGAGAAGAAAATATTTACTTTAGTGAAAATATAACGGTAATTGATTCTGTGTAGGAAATTTTGTTTGAAAATTAATTTGGGTAGGAAAAATATAAAAGTATAAGACAATATGAAATTATGTGTAAAAAATATTCGGTGTAGAAAAAATGTTTTGTAGGAAATATTTTGTGTAGAAAATATTTTAGGTAGAAAATGTTTTCTGCAGGAAATATTTTGTGTAGGAAAAATATAACGGTAATTAATTCTGTGTAGTAAATGTTATATGTGGAAGAAATGTTGTGTAGGAAAAAATATAATAGTATTAAACAATATTAAATTCTGTGTAGGAAATATTCTGTGTAGAAAAAATGTTGTGTGGGTAAAATGTAACAGTATTAAATTCGGTGTACAGGAAATATTTTGTGTAGGAAAAATACGATCAGTATACGTTGAGTACAATATATTTTGTGTAAAATAAATTTGTGTAGAAACGGGTATTACTCTTTTTTTTTCGAGACCTTTCACCGAAAACTCATTTGTTACAGTGCGATATCATCACACTGAATCTTTATTTTCCCGGAACAGAATAACTTTTTGGATTTAAACTTTTTTATTCTTATTCAGCCTTCCCATATCTTAGGAGCAAGTTTTTATTCTCTTTTTGCAATTAAAATTTTTATACGATAGATTTTTAGTCGCTATCCAAAGACTATTTGCAAAACCTATGAAATTTTTACCTCCAAATTTTTTAATTGATTAACTTTTTCTAATCGAACTCCTTTTCTCCAAAATTGGCAACTTAATATCTCGAGATTATTTTTTTTTTGTATAAACTGAAAATCGCACTTTTCATCGTGATCCGCAACCGAGTCTGTTTCAATTTTAGGTTCTTGTCACTTTGAGATTGTAAAATTCCACATTCTATTTTTCTGAAATAGATAATTTTTCTGAATCATACTTTTTTATCTTTATTTAAAAACACTTCAGCTCAGGAGTAAACTTTCGTTTTATCTTTAAACGGTGACTTCGATTTTACAGAATGTTATTTCGATCTCCTGAAAAATTCTAATTTTGTTTGTTATCTAGTTCTGCACTACAACCCTTCAAATTACTAATTGTCCGATTAAACAAAAAAAAGTTCCTTTCAATGAGTTAGTGAAAAGAATTATTTAAGTAGTTGAAAAATAGTTTTAAAATGCTTAAAAACATTTAGTTTGTTGAATATGAATAATTCCTGGTGATAAAGTAGAAACTAGAGCTCATACGTGTCAATTTTGCGCAAAATTGTAAGTTTTAGTTTTTGGGGCACTTTTGGGACTTCATGGGGGGGGGGATAAGAATGATTATTGGGAAATTATTCTTTGGAGACTTAAAAAAAATTTTAATAATCTCCCACAAGCGAAGTTTAATCCAAGAAACGTGGATATCATTTTCCCGAAAACAAAAAAACCGATTTCGCTTATCAAAGCTTTTATCTCGTTTCATTTCATGTATGTAAAAATATAAGGGTGGTTGCCAAAAACTCTACATTTATAAATATTTTTTGTAATTATGTAGAATCCTAGAGAGTACGGAAATATAAAACTAAGAGAAAAAATGTATTTGTGCTGGATATGCATTTTAAGGATAGTTATCGTGACAAAAATCAGATCTTTGAAATAAATACATTTTCTATGATTTTGAGAATCAAAATAATATTAATGATGGTGTTCTTTTGGATAAAAAACTTTTTTTTAATAAAAACAGTTTAAACCATAAAAAACACTTATTTTAATAACGCTTTTTGCAAGTGAATTTTTTCTTACTAACGCTACTTAACAATTTTTGAAAAATCGTTAAAATATAATAACAAATTTCAGCGAAGCCATTCTCTACACCTCTACTGTTTCCAATTTTGAAATGATTATTCACTAATTTTCAAAACTGAAAATAGTAGTGTTGTACAGATTGTTTTCTCCAAAAAATAAGCCATGCTTTATTTACATTTAACTTCTAAAAGAAATAACTGCTGATATTATTTAAATTTTCAAAATAACAGACAAACTTTTTCCAAAAGCCTTTATATGCAAGAATAGCGATCATTGTTTAAGATTAAGTAATTATTTTCTAGTTATATCCTAAATGCCGCTTGATCAGACAAAACTAACGGGACAGACATTGATAAATACTAAACCCGCTTCTTGATTGATAATTTAATATAATTTAACTCAATATGAGTGCTATATGTCAATCTTAAATATTAAAGAAATTATTAATATTATTTAGCAATTATTCCTTTTTAATTTGTAGTATGGAACATGTGCGTTTCCAGACATTTTGGATACTCTTTATTCAAAAATTCTAAACAAACTTATCTAAAGTTTTTAAACTTTACTTAATTTTGCTTCGATATAAGTACCTTATTGGGATAATTGTAGAAAAAATGATTAATTTTTAAAAAATGTGAAAAATGTCTGTCCCTTTACTCTAACTCTTATATATATAATATTTTCCATGGTATTTGTCTTTTCTAACTAAATGATATAGTGATTTCTTATAAAAACCTTTATTATTTATAAAATAATTAACCTTCAATTTAAGAGATTTTTGCTTTGAATAAAATAATTAGTTTTCTTTCTTTAAAAATACATGAGAACATTTATTTCGAAAGCGACAGTTTAAGTTTGTAAGTCGGAACGAATCCAAAAAAAAACGTTTATCAGGAATTGTTTGATTTAAAACAAAGATGAAGAATAAAAGCACAAATCAATCTTTAAAAAATGTATCTAAGAGGATAAGAGGTTAAGAGTAGCAAGAATATTTAATAAGAATTATGTTATATAATTTATAGATAAGTCGACGATGATTAAAATAATAATTATTCATCCGAGACTTTTATATATGATTCAAGAATATTAACGCTAATAATATTCAATTTAATCATTTAAAAATACACTAAATTGCAGACCCCAATCAGCTGCATTCCCTCCCTCCTCATCTCAATATCTCAGGGGCATTCAGTTTACCCAACCGCTGCTGAATCAAGCTAAACCATCGTCAGTGCTTGCAGACGATACATCGATACTCTAAGTACACTTGAACAATAGAGATATATATCGATTGATTTAAAAAATAATATTTCAAAAATTATTAATAGAGAGAAAAAAGTAAATTTTGACTGATTCAAATAATGCGGAGTTGTCGACTAACAAATCAGGCAAAAGTGACTTATCAAATCAGACAATTTGACTCACTGATGAAATCAGTCGTTTTACATTATCCAGTTTGTTAATTTGTTATCTAAAAAAGGACAATTTTCAACCAACAATAGAGCAGATAAATTTTCAATTAACAAAATAAATAGTCAAGACAAAAAAAAACGATTTTCAATCAAATATTTAAATTTTCAACAACCTTTAACTCAAATGATAAATCTTAAGCCAAAAAAATTAATTTTTAACAAAGTAGTTCCACTTTAAACCAAGCAGTTAAATTAAAAAAAAAAAGAATTATCAACCAAGAAGATTAATTTTAAACAAAAAAAAGTTTAATTAAACAAATTCATTTCAAAAACGAAGTGTCTCGTCGTCCCGAAATTCGGGATGACTAGTCCAATATTTTGCATCCGCTTGGCTAGTCGTCCCGACTATTCGGGACGACTACCCCATACCTTTTTCCAAGTCCCCCAGTTTTTCGGGACGACTAGACACAGCCTTTAAAAAAACACTAATTTTGAATAAATTAGTTAAATTTTCAACCAAGCAGATGAATTTCCTACCAAAAATGACGAACTTCAAACATGAAAAAAGATTATTCTTGAACCAAATAGTTAAATTTGCAACTAAAAAACATGTTCAACCAAAAAGAAAAAGTTAAATTTTTAAATAACAAAATTAATTTCCAACCATAAAAAAATAACTAATTGTTTTAAATTAAATTTCTAAGCAAAGAAACGAATTTTCAAGTAAAGTCATGAATGTTCAACCAAAAAAATAAATTTGTAACAAATTAGTTTAACCATGTAGTTAAATTTTTAATAAAAAAAGTATAAATTCTCAACAAAAAAATGTGATAGCTGATATTTCAACTTATTAATACTTTAATTTTAAATCTGTAAAAGTTCATATTTCAACCAAAAATATTTTATTTCAAAACAAAAAACAGTTGCATTTAACCAAAAAGATGAATTTTTAGCGAAAAAAATATATGTTCAACCCATAAAGACAAATTTTCAACAAAATGCGTAAAATTTCAAATACATAAATAAATTTTTAACTAAAAAAGAATAATCCTGAACCAAAAATGGAAAAGATCAATTTTCAGTTTAAAAAATTAATTTCCAACAAAAAAACGAATTTTGAATAAAATAGTTAAAGTTTCAACCAAACAGATAAATTTTTAACTACAATGATGACTTAATAACAAAAATATGAATTATTAATGAAATAGTTTAATCCTTAACCAAATAGTTGAAGTTTTATCTAAAAAAAAAAAGATCAATTTTCAACAAAAAAAGAAATATTAAAATTTTCAATTAACAAAATTAATTTTCAAAAAAAAACAAAACGAATTTTGAATAAAATAGTTCAACTTTCAACCAAACAGAGGAATTTTCAATTAAAGTTATAAGTCATCACCAAGAAAAAAAATAATAATGTTTGAAAAAGTACTTCAACTTTGAACCAAGTAGTTGAATTTTTTATAAGAAAATATCAATTCACAACAAAAAGAAAACCTCAAAAATATAATAGTTGATATTTTAACCCAAAAATATTTTCATTTTAATCAAAAACAGTCGAATTTAACCAAAAAGATAAATTTTTAACCGAAAGGTTTATTTTCTACCAATAAAGACGAATTTTTAACAAAATACAGTTTAAAAAATTAGTTTTTAACGACAAAGATGAGTGTTCAACTAAAAACAATCTTGAAAATCAAAAAATTAATTTTTAACAAAGACGTTCAACACTCAACTAAGTACGAGAATATAATAATAATAATAAAAATTCTCGTAGTAGAATTTTCGATAATTAAAGATGAATTCTCAACAAAAAATTTAATAGTTGATATTTCAATCAAAAAATATTTTTATTTTTTATCAAAAACAGATGCATTCAACCACAAAGATGAACTTTTAAGCCAATTAACATTTTTTTCTTCTAATAAGGACGAATCGATCTAATCTATAACGTCCACTACCCGAATCAATAATTTTGAATGATCTAAATGCAGTAATTTTCAATAAAGTAATTAGTAACTTCCACTAATTAAATCAGTCATTTCGAATTACCTAATCCGTAATATTGTATTAATTACTCATTTATGGTTAATTAAAATCATTTATTAAAATGTAGGAATTTAATTAGGAAGGTTTGTTTATAAATAATGTTACTGTTTTATTATGGCACACAAATCAGTCACTTCTATTGACCGAACATCAGTCACTTCCACTGACTGAAAATCAGACGCTTTCATGAACTGAAAATCAGACACTTCGATTAACTGATTGATTCAGTCAGCAATATTGAGTCATTCATCTGTTAAAACAAATGTTTTGTCAAAAGAAATAACTGACTAATCATCGGTGTCAACTGAATTCGTACCCAAAGGCGCCGATGAACTCAAATATGAATGATTTTTCATATTTTTATTAGTCTCTTGCTCCTATAAATTATTATACATTTGTACTTCCTTCTTTAGAACTTGTTCTTAGGTAGGCAACTCATTTTTGTAAAAATTTAAGTTAATAAAGATTTTGATTAAATCCGTTTTCATTCTTATCGAAATGAATGTCAAAATTTCAAGAAAATTCAATCATAACTTCTATTGCAGAATTGCAATAACTGCCTTACAGTGATTGCTTTAACTGGTAACTAGTTAACAATAATTGCCTAAACTGGTTCAAGATTCTGGTTAAAATGCACTAATTCATTTAAACTATCAATTTAAGATTGTCCAAATTTATCCCACATGTCTGAAATTACCCCGTTAAACGGTACATGTTAAACTATATAAGAAAGAAAGGTTAAACGTGTATTCCTATTCATCATTTTTTTAAACAAAAAAATAGGGCTCTTCTATTTTCATATAGCCTATAATATTTTTCAGTCTAATTTCATAAATTTGAACATGTCTTTTTTGGACCACCCTATAGTGTATATTTTATATTTCTTTCTATAATTCATGCTAAAATGCAACTTCTCCTCATATAACGAGACTATACAGTATACATACATGTATATTACGCTGTATCAAAACGAAGATCATAGAGTGAAATTATACACCATTCAGGGCATATGTACGAGTTACACCCCCCTTCCTCCGCCATACACACACATACTCAATTATTCTCTCTATCTCTCTCTCTATCCCACTACCAACCCAATATATTGAGCGAAAGCTCGTTTTGACATATGCATATTTGTGCCAGTGTGTTTGTGTGTGTGACTGTGTGTATGCAAGTGTAATGCTGTACCTCTTTCCTATATATGCAAAAGTACATAAGTACGCGTGGATCCAGATGTATGCGTGCGCGAGTGTGTACAATCAAACATTGTTCATGATTTAGTCAAATATTGGCGAAATACACAGCTTTGTAGTACCTCCCTCTCACGGTGTATCTACCTATGTATCATCGTGCCAAATAATCCGCGGTAGATTGCACTTCGATTGTCCATTGGTTAAATAGGACTCTTTTTTCAATATCAGCGACAAGAATTTTTCCACGTGAAAATGGATAAATATTTGGTTGTATGTTAAAGCTCATATCGGTACCTGCTTGGTTTACTGACCCATCTTAAATATAGCAGGTGACGAAAGAGCTAATTAAAAATTCACACCATTGCACTGAGAAATATGGATTATGCGAACTGGATTATATACGGAGAAAAATGGATGTTTACCCTTAACATCTAGATGTTAAAGGTTAGTTTCTGTGGATATTAAAGATATGCAATGCAGAGCGTTCTTACCTCGAAGCATTTTTTAAAGAAAAAACAGTACTTGCGTCAACCACTTTTACTCTGTATCCAAGCAATTTACAGCATTATTATTGATTTTTGTCAACAAATTCTTAGTAATTATAATTTTTCCACAAGTCTACATATACGACACGAAATGAAATTGACCAACACTGACTATAAGCTTCATCCAGTGGCTGACGGAGGTCTGGCGTGTTTCCCTGTACGATTTTAACATCTTGGATGTTTCAGTTTAGCATAAAAATATATTTAATCCCAATGTATCAAAAAGATAGTGGATTTTACGTGCTAATATCTGTATGTTTGGCGGCACTATCTTATGCTTTGAACATCTACTATATTGAACATCCATTTTTCTCCATGTTTAACTAAAGAATAATACTTCGTATAGCAAAATATATTAACGCGTATAATCTACAATATTTTTCTAACATATAAAGATGTTACGGCTATTGGCTCGGTTAAATGAAAAATCCTAGAAATTAGTTCTTTGTTACAGAAAAATATGTTCTCTTTCATAGCATGCCTTTCTTAGGGGCCCTTTCCAGGTTAAAATATCAATCATCACTGTTTAAAGTCGTATAAAAAAACATGCGATCTTATGGAGAGGCCTTTCGCGGGCTCCAAAAATGGTAAATTATGGCTATAAAACACGTTAAGATTTGTTCGGAAAACTGTTTTTGAGACAGAAAATATAATGCGGAATTTGAATTGCTGCTCATTTGTGCTTACTTCGATGGTGTATGAGCTTAATTTTAGCAAAACACCGAGATAAAATATCACGAGAACGGTGTGTCTTTGACTGAGGTTGGCAGCACAGCTTCTGCTGAAATTGGTAAGCGTGCGAAATTTCAAATAATGATTTTGTGGCCATTGTATTGCAGGTTATGTTTACTTTCTCGACATGTGGCTAAACTGCCAACTGCTGAGCGTGAAAAATGACCTTGGCTCGAATCGAGTCAAATCAACATTTAAATTTACATTTTATTAATATTTAAAAAATATTTTATTTATATTGATCAGCATAAAAATTTAATATTTTATTTATTATTTGATAACTTGGACAAATTTTGGATTTGAATTTAAATTTCAGGAAAAAATATTGGACGTCTGTTTTGTCTCAGATGGTACGTCGCTTCGTGGAGCGTGTCATATGCATCCGCTCGCATCGTAAAAAGTAATAATTAAGTTCTAAAGTGATTATTAGTGTGCAGTCACACCTGATTTATATTAAGAAAATGTGTAAAATTTTATTTCTTTTCATTAAACGTTAGTGCCACTTGTAGAAGTAGAGAAACTTAGCCTCCTTCACTTTCGTTTTTATAGTCTTGTGATAGCCACTTTCCTACTTATTGCTTGTTTAAAAAGTTGGTTTCCATTTCTACTTACGGGTTCATGTATCAAAATTTTGTATAGGTTTATAAATACGCTTGCACTAGTTATTATATATTTGAGGTTATCTAATGGACCAGGATTATAATATGAATATTAGATTTTAAAATCTTGGATTACAGAGTTTATTATCTCAAATTATAAGATTTCATGATCCAAGCTAATAATAATATAATATAATAATAACCCCCTAATGTCTATTTCCTGATATCTAGAAATTATATCCGGTAACATATTTTCTTATTACCATTTTGCTAAATGCAGTGTCATAACAATTTATCATGTAATTCCACACTCTCAATTTAAATCAGTCATTTCTACTAACAAACTAGTCGTTTTAACAGATGAGTTAGTCAATACTACTCACTGAGTCAGACAGTCACTTGAAATTAATAATTTTTTGTTTCAAATAATTTATTCCCCTCCTACATTCCCCTTTTTTCCTGAAAAATCACTTTCTTTCCCCATTTTGAGAGCATTTTGGCCTGTGAAGTCTGACATACTGGTTGCTAATTGTAACTAATTTTTAAAGAGATACTAAATCTTACTTTAGAAAAAATATTTTGAGTTAAAATTGTTTGTAGTTAATTGAATTTGTATGCTTTTACTTTAGCTGTAGAATTTACACAATTTTACAAAATTAATTTTCAACCAGAAAAATGAATTATCAACAAAATAGTTTAATTTTCAACGAAAAAGAGTAGTTTCCAACTAAAATAATAAATCTTACACCAACAAAAATTAGTTTCAACCGGCTTCAATCAAGTAGTTGAATGTTTATCCAAGAGAGATAAACAGAAAAGAAGTTAAATTGTCGAAAAAAAATAATTTTGTGCCAAGAAGATTAATTTTCAACCAAAAATGACGAATTATCAACAAAAAAATAAATTTTCTACCATATAGTTGAATTGGGTCACTAAAAAAATGGTATACCATAATTATCATTAAAAAGAATGATTTTTTTATTAAAAAAGATGTATTCGTTACAAAAAATGTAATAGCTGATATTTCAAACAGAAAATATTTGAATTTTAAATAAAAAACAGTCGAAATTGCAATCAAACACAGATTTTAAATTTGAATAATCAACAGTTGAATTCAACCAAAAAAGTCGAATTTTCAACCCAGATGTAGTTTCTACGAATAAAAACAAATTTTCAACAAAATACATAAAATTTCAACTAAATGGTGAAATTTTTAACTAAATAAAAACTTATTTTAAACAAAAATCAAATAGTTTAATTTTTAGTTTAAAAAATTGATTTTTAAACAAAAAATAACAAATTTTCAACAAAATAGTTCAATTTTTAACCAGAGATAGGGGGTTTCAACTAAAATGACAAATTTGCAACGAAAACGAATGAATTTTTAACAAAGTACTTTAACTTTCAACCAAGTACTTGATATTTCAACCAAAACATATTTTTATTTAAAATTTTTAAAAGTGGAATTCAATAAAAAGACGAATTTTTAACAAAACAGTTCGAATTTCAACTATTAAAAATTAATTTTCAGTGAAAAAAAAATTTTTCAACAAAATAATAAAATGTTTCACCAGAAAGATTGATTTTCTACCAAAGACGAACTTTTCACAATATACATTTCTTTTCAAGTAAAAAAAAATTAATTTTTAACCCAAAATGGAATAGGTCAATTTCCAGTTAAAAATTTGTTTTTAAGCAAAAAAGAGGAATTTTTAAATAAACTTTCTTCTACAAAAAAAAAATAATTTTTAAGACAGTAGTTTAACTTTGAACCAAGAGTTTTGAAGTCAAAAACGACGAATTTTATATTCAAAACATGAATTTACAACAAAACAAAAAAATTTCACTAAAAAATGACTTTTTCAATAAAATAGTTCAATTTCCCACGAAACCGTACAATTTTTAACTACAAGAGATACATTCTGAATTAAAAACATAATAGTAGACTTTGCAATCGAAAATAATTAAGTTTCAACCAAAAAAAATTTTATTTTCTCATTGAGTTCTATTAATTCACTTCGCATTGAAGCGAAGAAACGAGAAAAGGGGAAAGTTTTTTTAAAAGAGGAGAAAAAAAGAAATTCTCCAAAAAAGAGAAAAAGAGGGGAATAGGATTATCACAATTTTTGCTCTTTACCGGCACCTCCGTTGCTCAATTTGCACCACTCAATTACGCTTTACGTTCTATTTCGAGCACTTGTTACGAGGCTCCTAAAAAGTAATTCGCTTGTTTTTGCCGATGACTGATTTATTTACTCACGCCGAAAATTGTGAGCGCTACTGGCATTTGTACAGAATTGCTTAAACAGCGGTTAGAGGCTCGTTCAACTGGAAATCTACTGATATGGTGTAACTTTTTCATGATTTTATACATAGGGCGCTACGAAATTTTTGCAAGACACGAAACCTATTTTAAGAAGCGAAATGATCCTTGCAGTATTAGAAAGAGCGTAAAAAAATAGGTGGGGAGAGGAAACGTCTTGAACCAGTTCCCAGGACAGTCCGAGTAAGCTCCCACAGGAAAGATTGAGAAATGGCAATTTTACGATGGTACAAACAGTTTGAAAGTGGACATTTTGGTCTCGAGGACGACCCATGCTCAGGTCGACCGCCGGAAGCGGTGACATCTGAAAACATTGGGACTGTGAAGAATCTACTGAATGGTAATAAAAGAACCACGTACCGGCAGATAGAGCAAATTTTACACATTAGTGCACCAGTAGTTTATCGAATTCTGCATGAACATTTAAAGGTTTGGAAGGTTTCAATTATGTGGGTATTCAATGTCTTGATCGACGAGCAAGGGGCAGCGAGAGTAAAGTAGTGCAAAACAATGCTAAAAAGATTTGAATCGATTTTGTAACCTGTTATAATACTATTTACATCCTGAGACGATCCCGATTAAAATTTTAAAAACTTATAATTCACCTGGCAATTACCGACGACTGAAGTGTTGATACTATACAGAGTTTTAGGCTATAGAATTTGCAACATTGAATCACTTTTGACGAATGTTTCTTCTTCAATTTCCAGAACTGAAATGAAAACCCCAACCTATCCTCGAACTTGAATCGTAATACACACTTTGTAAGATCGAGACAATAGAGAGATATCGGTGTTTGATTTTCAGATTAGCACTAGCAAACACATTCTCTAGTGTGGACTTTTGTTTGATCATAATGATTGTTGTAAGAGTAATTTTTTCGTGGTCATTGATCTTTCGAGTGCCTTCAAGCTGTCTGCTCTGAACTCCAACAATCACAATATTAAACAAAATTTCTGCAGTATCTTTATAGTATTGATCTCTATTGTATAACCTATGGAGGATCCTAAAATACTATTCTTCAAATATTGCTATTCGAGAAATATTGTAATATATAAAAAATGTGTGTACTTCTGAATGAAAGATTAGATCAATTATCTTGGGCTAGTGCACCTCCTCTTCTTTTTTTTCATGGATGACACGTTAACCATAAAGACTTTAGTTGACCTTTGAGTGTGACTTAACAACAATTATAAAATCATGGAGAAGGTACACCATCGCATAAGCCAAAGTCGCCTCTGACATTTTTTATCATTTTAGGACGACATTCGTACAAAAGTGTAAAACGCAACATCTCTTAAGTATTTAAATTAATGAACACTAAGACAAATAAAGTATTAGCGTAAAAAAATTCTGAATTTCGCTTCAACTATGGTCACTTTTTACTCTTAGAGACCATTAAAATGTTTGTTTTTAACTTCAGATTTTGTAATAAGATTCTATTTGTAAAATTGTGTCAACGTTAGAATTATTTTAGATTGAAATTCCAGAATTAGAATTTTTATAATTAATTTCCTTCAATAAAAAGATGTTTGAGATTATTTCTACAATTTAAAACTAAATCTTGATTATATCTAGTATAAATGATTAAAGCTGGGTAGTAAAATTAGTCTAACAAAAATTAAAACCTTAAAATTCTGCTTTTTAAGAAAAATCGTTTTGTTTTGGCCTTGAAAAATTAATTTACTTCATAAAAGAACACAATAACTATTATCTAAATGTAATTTAAAAAAAAATGTCATTGTTTGCAGAGGAAAAGGGGGACAGATTGTGAGACCTGGTATGTATTTTTCGATTTTATAAATAATTTTAACGATTGCTCCCTTCCTTAATACTTAATTTTCAACACATGTAGACTATTGAAAAACATTTAAATTGATATTAACTTTATAATACTTAGTTTCTCGAAAATAGATTTCAATACCTTCTTTTATTGTTAATAACTTCTAACCCAGTTACCGAAAATACCGTTAAAGAAATACTTCAAAGGGCTCTAATTGTATCGTAACAAGTTTCAATGTCATCTTATTATTTGTATAACGCTCATTATATTGACTGTGTAATGTGTAGGCAAGTGTGCTCGAGAAAGTTAATTTTAGAATGATTATCATTCGATATCTCAATATGAATGTATTGTAGCAGTCTGTACAGTTGATTATAAAAATTGTTGCATTTACGGAAAAAAGTTTCATAATTACCTTCTTTGTATTGCATCGAAGAACACCTTATATATGAATAAATTTATAAATAAACTTATAATAAATATTATTAATAAGAAAAAACTTAAACATAACTTATTTTAAAAGGAAGGAAAGTAACAAGAGTCAGTATATTTTTCATAGAAATACGTGGATTTATTGAAACATGTACACCTCCGGTGGCATTTCTCGTCGTTTTCCTGGACAAGGTTTTCGATTCTCGTTCAGTGTTCAAAGTTAGAAAAAACATAACCAAAAAATGAGAATGTAACAAGGAGATCATTAACGATGAGAGAGACTTGAAGTGTCTTGAGATTTTCAAAAAATACATTTTCCGCGCTTCTCGCATTAATTCTCATATTGCAGATAAACCGAAACTCATCTCGAAATAAAAATTTAATCTAAATAAGATACTAATTTACAATAATTGTGTCAATAATAAAAGACATAATAGCGATCTCTCGTAACTAGTGTGTGATATTTACAGATGCAGTTCGGCATACTTCAAAGGCAATGAGAAGTTCAATTTTCGAAGTGTGCACAAAATTTCTATCATAAATAGTGAATGAACTGCGACTAAAGACCTTATCGTAGTCTCCAGACTAAGCTTTATCTGTTCGCGATAAAACGATTCGAAAGCTTTATTCGCTTTACGGTAGTACAACATCCAGTCAGAAAGAACCGCTCTTATTACCTTTGAAATACGCGATATAAAGTTTTATGACCTCTCTAGCTTATTCTAATATATCATCAAAGATTCCATTTACATATATATCTATATATATTTATTCATTTCTTTATATATTTATAATATATATACTTTTTAATAACATGTATTACTGTGCATTATACGCATTACGTCGTGCGGCTATCTACAGATATCATACAAAAGCACCGAACGTCCCCGGTGCGACATTTCCTAAAAAAAAGAAACTGATACAACGCCAGACGAGTTAGGTCCTCATATTCGTCAGTTGAATATATACTCGTCTGTGTGCCTTCTTATCGCATTTTCGTACAAGTGTACAGTCACGAATCTGCCTCTGAGATTTTTTATCACTTTATCACGACATTCGTACAAAAGCGTAAAACGCGATATCTCCTAAGTATTTAAATTGACGGTCACTAAGAGAAATAAAGTATCAGCGTAGTCAAATTAAAAGTAAACAAAAATTGTATAAGAAAATTATGATTTTCGCTTCAACTATGGTGACTTTCTACTCTTAGAGACCATTAAAGTTGTTGGGTTTAATTTCAGGTTTTATAATTAAATTATATTTGTGAAATTGTGTCAACTTTAAATTTATTTTAGATTAAAATTCCAGAATTAGAATTTTTTAAATCAATTTCCTTTAATAGAAAAATGTTTGAGATTATTTTTACGATTCAAAACTAAATCTTGATTATATCCAGTATAAAATATTAAAGCTGAGTAGTAAAATTATTCTAACAAAAATTAAAACCTTAAAATTCTACTTTTCACAGAAAATCGGTTTGTGTATTGGCCTGGAAAAATGCATTTACTTTATAAAAGAACACATTAGCTATTATCTGAATGTAATTTTCAAGATTAATGTTGTTGCTTGCAGAGTAAAATCGAATTTAAAAAAAAAATGTTTTAAAGTGTGAAAGAAAATTCTAGAGAAAAATTGAACTCTGTTTTAAAATGAGTAAAATAAATGTTCAAGTTACAAATAAGCTAAGAAATAACGTTTTTACAGAAATTGTATGCATGATTATTTTTAATATTTTGTAACAATACAAATAATTGTATAATAAGAAAATTTCATAAGCAACTTAACAGGGAACTTCAGCGCGAAATTTCGAAAATAAATTGTACTATGCAACAGAGTTACTGAAACATCGAAGATTGAACATTGTACAAGAAAATTTTACAACAGATTTTCAAGTGAATAAAAAAAATTGTTGACGGGAATCCTGTAATGATTATTAAAATAAATTTAAAAGTAATAGATTTTCTATAATCCTTTCAAAATTCAAATTTAATGAGGTCTGAGATTCAACCCAACTCAGAGAAAAGCCGTCGCTTTATTTTGATCTCTCTGTCAACATGAAACAAATGAGCACAAAAAGTGCATTAAGAATCGACTATAAATAAATTGATTTCGGGTTATATTACAAACTATATATTAAGATTCAGATCAAATTGAAACGATTCTCAATCCATTTTTTGCGTTTGATTTTGAAATAAAAGATCAAAATAAGCCTACATTTATTCTGAGCACTCAAGAATCTTAACTTTAAAAAACTAAAACTGACAGAAGCAATTCGGTTTTTAGTAGATGTCGCAGTTTTTTTGTGCGAAGAACAAATTTATTTATTGACTCAATCAATTGATTCGTTAATCCAACAAATTATTTTATCAAAATAAATAAATTATCTGCGGCATGTATTGAGTAACGCTCGGAATCATCAGTCCACTTATTTTTCAGCATTTGCTCAAGTTATGATAATTTTTGAAATAGAGATAGTACATTTTTTCGACAAAATAGTGTAAAAATATTTTGTTTGCAAAATTATTAAATAAGACAATTTTTTTAGTGATACTTAATTCATTTTGATAGATAAATATGGAGAGAGAAAAAATTATGTGCTTTATATAGCATTACTAATAATTTCTAAAAGACTGAATATTTCTGTTGGAAATTCGATTTATCGTGGATTAAAGAAAAATCAAGGAATATGTCTTTCCTTGAAAAACTATTTAAATATTGAAAAAAAAGTTTTAAAACACCCAAAGCAAAATTTTTCTTGAACCAAAAGAACTTTTTTCTTGAATATACATGAAACTTTGGTTGAATCAAACAAATTTTGGTTGATTGAACAAAATATTTGATTGACCCAAGGAATTTTGTTGTTAAATCAACCAAATGATTTATCTACGAAAAGACTTAGTTAAAACAATCAAAAAATTTAGTTGGGTCAACCAAATATTTTTTTGTACATATAATCACCATATTCTATAATTGAACCAACACAAATTTTGTTGATTCAATTAAATTGTTTTCTGAGTGAACATTCAGTACTTTGGAAGGTTTAAAAATGTAATAAAACATTGAAATTATTAGTATTGTGAAAATATTTTTTAACCGCAAATATGTATCTAAAGTTTTTAACGTTTAAATAAAACGAATGTGTTTTCATCATTTCTGTTTGTTGTGAAATAATATTTCTCTAACAAACAAAAATCACATTCTTCTTTTTTTTATCAATATCCTTCTTTATGACTAAGCCTTTGTTTCATGATTAATTTAAGTTTAAAATGCAGTTAACTAAAGAAGTAAATTTAAACGTTCGGATTTTTTAACTATATAAATAATTGTTTAAATATTATCATGTTGGTCTTAGATGAAAGAAATTTTGTATTTTTTGTCCTACTGTATAGAAAGAAATTTTACTAACTCTATTATCAAAATTATCCTCTTAGAAATGTTATTACTTTCACAATCTTTTTTAGACACAAAAGAATGCAAAAAAGATTTTCATATGAGTAAAAAGTAATCCAAATTAGAATAAACGTATATGATAAGCAATACGTCTAATACGGGAAAAAACTGCTATTTTACAAAACTTTATTTCAATTATGCAAGATAGGGATATACCTTTTTTCTGTTAATTTGACTGGCTTTTATGTTAATACATCATACAATAATATTCACAGAAAAGCAGACGTTCTAAAATCTCGTTTTTTCTAAAATTGTGAATTACTTCACCTTCAAATCAATAACTTCCATTAGAGTTTGGAAAAACTATCTACACTGCTAAAGAAAAATAACATAAAATGCCAAAAATCTTTAAAATAATTAAGAAACATTTGTGATTCAAATTTGGATCATAGCCTTTCAAAAACTTGACAACTACGCTAAATCTTGTCAACAAACAAAAAATATTGTCAGTTGTTTGTAAAACAATTCTTCGGATCAGAAATCAAATTTAAAAATTCAGTTTGACCTGACTAAAACTGATTCGAAATTCTGAGCGATACTCCATTACAACCCAAATCGCCTTAACCAACCTTACACACTATATTCAACGTTCACAAATGGACATAAAACTAGAAAACAAACCTAATAAAAATACCTCACGCTCATCGAATCCGCCATATAATACCTTGTAAGTAAAGGACTACAAAGTATCATCCTCGTCTTCATCGTCGTCCACCTCATTCCAAAAAGGTGACATATCTTCCTCATCTCTTAGGTGACGTGCCATGTCGACGGAGGACGTCGGGACGCTCGGGACGATGTTGGCGGCATAGGCCGCGGCAGCGACTCAGGCCAGAGCGTAAGGATGAGAGGCGTGATGTCACAATCCCGGCGCCGACGTTGTCGACGGAGGCGGAGGTGCACTGGACGTGGTAACACTTGCATGATGATAAAGAGGACTCTGGTAATAGTCCTGGTGATGATTGCTCATGTTATGCATGGGATTTGGATTCGAACCGTGCATTCCATTGTGATGGTGATGTCCAGGCGGCCCTGAATGTGGATGTGGATGGTGAGGCGAGCCGTAATTCGCATAACTTTGATGAAGTTCATACATCTTCAATTCTGGTGGTTTGGTGTCCTGGGAACCTGGTGAATTGCCAGCTGTCGCACCAGGAAGTAGCCTCGTGATACTGAAGGGATGACTTGCAGCTGTG
>JAUELO010000345.1:3228488-3238586 GCA_032357855.1 Amphibolips quercusostensackenii
AGTCGTTGTCGATCACTGTTTTCGAACGTGTCCCAAGGACCAGCACACCTGATTTTCGGAAGGCGGCGACTCTTTTCTCGAAAAATTGACTTTTTCTCAGGACTTCGTTTGTTGTTCATACGAGTTGAAATAACAAATCTTGAGAGCTACGGGAGCAAACCTTCCTAATCGTATGACAGGTATTTTTACCTCACCCCCTTTCGGAATCCCTTTGTGACCCTTGGAAATATTTTTCTAGGGCGAGTTGATTGTCTTGCTTTGGCTGAAGCCAAGTTTCTAACTTCTCAAAAATTTCATTAAAAAATCAGTGCACAAATCGTCTTAGGCTTAAAGAAAAACAACTCAAAATAACTCTCAAACGATACATTTGTAAATCAAATAAAAACGAGAAAGTCAAATTTTACACCAGGAGCCGTGCATTAAGGTCCGTAAGATTTTACCCCCATCCCCTATCTTAGAAAATTTTTTACGAATAAATTTTTTTTGTGAATGTATATAGGTTTTCTCGAAAAACACCGTAAGACGATTGGGGGGAGAAAGGGTCATAAGTTGGTAAAATCTGACTTTTTCTTATAAATGAACAAAGTGGTTCAACTTACAACCCAGTAGTTGAATTTTCAACAAAAAAAAAATTAATTCTTAACAAAAAATGTATTCAAAAGTTGATATTCTACACAAAGAATATTTTCATTTCAAATCAAAAACACTTGAATTGAACCAAATAACACGAATTTTCAATAAACTGGTTGAATCCTCAGACAAAAAAGATTTCTACTTGGTCATTAAATTTTTAACTACAAGCATGAATTTTCATATTAGAAGATTGACTTTCTATCAAAAAAGACTAATTCTAAACATATCACATTAATTTTTAACCAAATAGTTAAATTTTTGAACTAAAAAATATCAATTTTCAACCAAAAATTAAAAAGTCAAATTTTTATTTGAAAATAAAAATATTTTTAATAAAAAACGAATTTTCAACCAAATTGTTAAATTTTCGGTTTAAAAAATTAATTTTTAATTAAAAATTCAAATTTCCAACTTAGTAGTTTACATTTTCAACCAAATAGTTTAATTTTTAAATGAAAGAATTAATTTTTAAAAAAAAAAGACAAATTTACAACAAAGTACCTAACTTTTTAACGAAATGGTTGAATTTTGAAACGTAAAAAGATGATTTTTCAACCAAAAATTTTTTGTTTTTTACCAAATAATTAAGTTTTTAGTTAAAAAAATAAATTTTAAACAAAAAAAAAATAAATTTTAATCACAGAATGTAGTTTAATTTTCAATAAAAAAAAATGAATTTTCAAATAACAAATTATGAATCTTAAAACAAACAAATAAATTTTTAAGAAAGTATGTGGTTCAACTTTCAAACAAAGAATTGAATTTTCGACTAGAAAGATGAAATTGGAAAAAAATGTAATAAAGATATTTCAACCAAAAAAGATTTTTATTTAAAATAAAAAACAGTTAAATTGAACAAAAAATATGATTTTTCAACAGAATATTTGAATTAAAAAGTTTTTTCTGCAAAAAGATGAATTTTTAACAAAATACATAAATTTTCAACCAAATAATTAAATCTTCTACCAAGAGAATCAATTTTCTACCAAAAAATACTAAGTTTTTACAAAATATATGATTTTTCAAGCAAATAATGAATTTCTAACAAAAATGATGAATATTTTCTTAAAAAGTTAATTTTTAAGAAAGCAGTTCAATTTTCGACCAACAGTTAAATTTTCTATCAAACTGTTGAATTTTTTAGCTAAAAATACGAATTAAATCAATCCAAAACTATAAATATTAACAAAAAAGTTTAATTTTTAACTAAAAAAGATTTCTCAGTCAAGAAAGAAAAAAAGTTTGAATCATATTTTTGAATTTTCAAGCCAAGAAGACGAATTTTCAACAAACTAGTTGAATTAAATTTTGTAAAAATAATACCATTTTTAACCGAAAAGATGAAATCTTGACAAAAAATTTGATAGTAGATCGATTTTTCAACCGAAAAGAATAAACTGTCAATCAAAAATAGTTTTATTTTCTTAAGGAGTTCTATAAATGCAGTTCGCATTTAAGTAAAAATTTTATCATTTATTTATTTTTATTTATATATATATATATTTTTTTAAATAAAAGTGTGAAAAACTGGAAATTTTTCTCGAAAAATAAAGTTAATTTTCCATTGTACACTTTTAGATTTCGATCTACACATTTTTGAATTCGGACTAAACAAAGTGTGCCGGACGAAGCAACATTTTATGCCCAGAAAAATGATAAAATAGTACGTTCGTAAAACTAAATACTTATTGTTATTAACACGTATAAAAAATAATTTGATTAAAGTTCCAGACTTATTTAATTAACAGAATTTATATTGTATATGTATGTTCGTTCCATAAGTTTATAAAATCTTAGGAAGATTGTTTTACATTCTCATTAGGATTAGAATGTAAAAAATCAAAGAAAAACAAGGGGTTTTCCCAACTCTTGTGATTTTATTTTTGAAGATGACAGTTTAATCTTCTTTAAATTTAAACTGAACCAGATGCTGTTAAATCGGCACTAAGTCGATGCAGAAAACCGGTTGAAAATCGGCTCTAGTTTTATTTGTAAGTCACTGTCACAACATTCAAGTGAGAAAAGTGCTCGTCCCAAGTAGAAGGAAACCCAGAAACCAGAAAACCAAAATGCAGAAGCAATTTTCGTCTTAAAATATTGGGGAAATCTAACTGCTTAACAGCTTTCTCAACTCTATGCTTTCTTTCATTCTGCTTTGAAACACTGAATTTTCGAAAATGTTCAGATTATAAAGGATTTGTAAAGGAGTCCCGTCTCGACGGAGGATAATCTACGCTAATCCGCACAAAGCGTGCCACGATTAAGATCAGTTTGAACCTAAATTTGTCGCGAGCCTCGTGGCCTTTTCCTACCAATAGCCTTCCAGAATTTCTAGCCTAATGAGAATTTTTTTTTCTTGTTTGGGAATCCTTATCTTTATTGCTTCACAAAAAAAAGGTTACACAAAGTTCCGGTAATCCTTTCCAAGTTCATTCCCTTCCAGTAAAAATTTAAAACTAAATTAGTATTAGTTTGAGAGTAAAGGCAGCTTAAAAGCTGATAACAGTAAACTCCTTTTAGTGCGACGGCCCCCATCCGAGTTTTATTCAAACTAAGCGCTGCTTAACTTCATTGATCGAACAAGAAGCCTTAAACAATTTAATGTATCCAAGCAGGCATTTTTAATTAATCTTTAATCAGGGTGGTCACAAAACATCATTTTGAAAATTTCCTGACTTCACTATATTCCCTGACCATTAATATTCAAAGACCATAATTCTAACCTTTTAACATTTTTAAGCATCACGGCCCAAAATGCTCTCAAAACCGGACGAAATGGGTGATTTTTGACGAAAATAGGATGAATTCTTTTCAATAAAATTAATTTTAATATTAAAACTTTTACACTAAAAAAGATGAATTTTCAATCAAAAGTTTATTTTCAACAAAAAGTTCAATTTCAACAAAAAAGTTAATTTTCAATTAGAAAAGATGAATTTTCATCCAAATAGTTGAATTTTCAACTAAACACTGGCATTCGCAACCGATTATTGAACCTTAAAACAAAAGAGAAGAGTTTTCAAACAAAACCGTTGAATTGTCAGGGAAATATTTAAACTTTTCAGCTAAAAAGATTGACTTTTTAGGGAACAGTTGAATTTTCAACAAAAAAGTTAACTTTTGATGTTTTGATAAAAAAAAACTAAATTTAACAAAATAGTTGAATCTTCAACACAATTATCAAATTTTTAACAAAATACTTGAATTTTTAAACAAATAGCTGAATTTGCGACCTATAAAGATAAATTTTCAAGCAAATGATCAAATTTTCAAACATAAAAATATTACACTTACAGCAAAAACAGTCGCATTTTCAACCAAATTATTTTATTTTTAAAAAAGAGTTTATTTTTTACAAAGAAAGATGAATTTGCGACAAAGTAGGATGACTTTTCTCTGACGAAAAATATGAACTTTGTATAAAAAAATTCAAATTTCAACAAAAAAGTCGGATTTTCCATAAAAAAGTTGACTTTAACAAAACGAATTGTTTTTTCCACAAAATAGTTAAAGAACAATTTTCAACAAAGTACATGAATTTTCAACAAAATTAAAAAAAAATCAAATAAAATATAAATTTAAACCATTAAAAACAAATTTTCATCTAAAGGGAACTAAAATAATGAATCTTTAACAAAAACGATAAATTAAAAAAAAGTATTTCAACTTTCAACCAACTAGTAACTAGTTGAATTTTCAACAAAAAAAATGAGTTTGTCACAAATAAGTTAAATTTTCAGTCAAAAAATTTTTACGAAAATTTTGACTTTTGAAGCAAAAAAGACGAATTTTCAAGAAAATAGTTCATTTTGTAATCAGAAAAGATTTTTCAGCAAAAAAAAAAAAAAAAAATCAACAAAATTTTTTAATTTTCAAGCTAAGAAGATGATTTTTTTACAAATCATTTGTTTTTCAACTAAAACGGACAAATTTCGAACAAAGTGGTTGATTTTTCAACAACAAAATTAAAATTTCAAACAATTATTAAAGTTTTTACCCGTGAAGGATGCATTCTCAGCGAACAATATAATAGCTGTTATTCCAACTGAGAAAACTTTTAATATAAATTAAAGACAGTTGCATTCAACAAAAAGTGACAAATTTTCAACAAAGTAGTGATGTTTAAGAAAAGTTATTTTTCCGTTAAAAAAAGCATTACCCTAAGGATAAATAGATAATCTTATTATTAACATTGTTAATTCAAGCAAAAATTTACTTGATATACTAAATAACAAAAATTATCGTAAAAATATTGAGTTTCAATTAAGTTTTATTTGAAAAAAAGTAATTAATGTTCTTTGTACTAGATTTCAGAAAGCTTAGGGTCTTCAATTCTATAATGGTTATAAAAAATCGTGATTCGGGTGTGCCCTATCAGTTGCAACAAGAAACAGACGTGGAATCGTAAGCAAGTGCGTGCTTCACCAGAGCTTTCCCAGATTTGCGACCCCAAATTATTGACCCCTCACCTCCCTTCCCTCAACCACTGTGGTGGATCTAATAAAAATAAAAATAAAAATAATAGACTCTCCCTTCACACGACCCTGTGAATTTCTTGCTCTAAAAGGTACGCTGAAAAATGAGTAAATCCTCCCACGCAGTTCAGCTTTTACTTTCGACATTACGACTTCAATAAAGAGTGGTAAAATTACTTCCCATTGATCATTAGCATTTTTTGAAAAAATAAAGATTTCGCCTTTAAAAATGAGAGTCTAAAAAAATTTGACTTTTTTTTAATAAAGCATATTTTTTCTTTTTTTTATATATCAAAAGAAAGCTTAGGTTTTTCCCTTCAAAAGCTTTAAGGTTCAAAAAGTGGGATTTTTATTTTTTATTAATGAAAATAAGCGATAATTGGTTTTTGATACCATCTGTTCAGGCGATTTTTAAATCTTAACCATTTTTTGAAAAAAAAACTTTTTGACCTTCAAAAATGAAGGTCAAAAATAAATCTGAATTTTTTATAGAAAGACGCATTTAAAAAAATTGTTAAGTAATAAAGAAAGCTTGGGTTTTTTTCTTTTAGTATCTTAAGACTAAAAAGTACAATTTAATTTTTAATTGACGAAAAAAAGTTTCAAGTGTTCCGGCATAGCGAACGATTATTTTTACCAACAAAAAGTTCAATTTTACTTAAGTTTCTTAAAGGAAAAAACCCAAGCTTTCTTTCTAGAACCAAAAAGAATTTCAAAATGCGTTATTCTATGAAAAAGTCCTATTTATTTTTTACTTTCGTTTTTGAAGGTTAACTCAAAAAGACAAATTTGCAACAACAAAAAACTGTATTTTTATGAAAACAGTTTCACTGACCACCGAATAGTTGAACTTTCAAGCAGAGACGAATTTTTAACAAAGCAATTGCATTGTCGGCCAAAAACGATGACTTTATCAAAATAGTTAAATTTTCAGCTTATAAAGATGCATTTTAAACCACATTGTTACAATTTTCAAAAAATGAATAAAAATAAATAAAATTCAATCAAAAACAGTTGAATTTTTGAGTCAAAAAGAAGATTTAAAAAAAAGTTCAATTTTCGACCCGAAAAGTTATTGCATTTTACAACTAAAAAGTTCTTTTTTGACCAAGAAAGATGACGTTTCTACCATGAAATATAAATATTCTACCAAAAGACGAATTTTCTAACACGTTTAATTAAACAAAAAAAAGCAATTTTCAACAAAATAGTTGTTCAACTTTCGATTAACTAGTAGAATATTTTTAACCAAAAAAGAAGAATTTGTAAAAAAATAGTTATATTATCAAGCAAGAAAATAAATTTTCCACCGAGAAAATTATTGTTTGACCAAAAAGGCTTATTTTCAACAGAATACAACAATTTTCTACAAAATTGTTGAATTTTGAAGCCAAAAAGACGAATTGTCTACAAAACAGTAGAATTTTTAAACCTAAAATATAATTTTTCAACCACAAAAGTTCATTTTCTACCAAACAGTTAAATTATTCTAAAAATATTTTAATTGCTTACCAAATTGTTGAATTTTCAAAAAATATTTACTTTTGACAAAAGGTTACTTTTCAACCAAATAGGTTATTTTTCTACCAAATTGTTGATTTTTTTGCAAAAAAGTTGAATTTTTGACCCGAAAGTATGAGTTTTTAACTAAAATTATGAATCTTTCACCAAACAAAAAATAAATTTTTTCAAAAGTAGTTTAACTAAAACCAACTAGTTGATTTCGCAAATAAAAACGATGAATTATCAACGAAGCATGTAATAGTTGATATTTCAACCCAAAAAGATTTTTATTTAAAATAAGAACAGTTCAATTCAATCAAAAAAGAAAAATTTTCATTAAAATACGTGAATTTTCAACCAGAATCTTGGGTTTAAAAAATCGTTTCTCGAAAAAAAAGAATTTTCAACAATATTGTTCAATCTTCGACCAAAGAGATGAATTCTTATATAAAATTATGAATCCTTAAGAAAAAAAAATTAATTTTTAACAAAAGAGTTTAACATTCAACCCGAAAGATAATTTTTGACCCAAAAAATTAATTTTATTAAAATGGAATAAATTAATTTTTAACCAAAGAGATTAATCTTCAACCAAAATTTGTGACAATAAAAGATTACTTTTGATCAAAATAATTGCATTCTCAATAAAAAAATTAAATTACCAACCAAATAGCAAAACTTTTAAGTTCTTATTTAATTAAGCAGAAAAATAAGAAACAGGGTGAGTTTCTTAAAAGAAGGGAAAAAAAGAATTCTTGTAAAATTGGGAAAAGAGGAGAATAGAAGAAAGAGTGCCAAGTCCAAAATATGAAAGAGATTTTGAAACTTATTAAGTTATTACTGAACTTATTAAGTTGGTAACTTTACTTCCATTACCCCCCCCCCCCTCAAATTGGTAACTTAATTTGTGGACGGATTAAGTTTTTAATTTTTCTCGCGAAGGATGTGAGATATCATAAGACATAAGAGTTATGTTTTGCAAAACATTCTTAAATTAACAAAGTTTTTCTTAGAATTTTGTCGAATCTTTTGCTGCTTATCAGAAAAAAACAAAAATTAAGTTTTCTGAAAAAAATCTCCCGACTACAAATATAGTTCGACCAGCATGAAACTTATCTGAATTCTTGGTGACATAAGTGCCAAGTTAATAAAAAAATTGAAGCGAAGAAACAGGTGGTGTTTTTAAGAAAATCTCATTTAGGTCATAATTTATAAAAGTTTAAAGAAAAATGTTGTATTTTCAGAAAAATACTTAAAAATTCAAATACTCAAAAACTTCGCGGAATTTTTTTATTTAGCAAAGCGGTAAAATAGGTGTTTTCTTATTTTCTTTGGTAAACAACATATTTCATGGGCGGATTTGCGACTTGAAGTTGCACTGTCTGTCTGATTTGAAATGGTTTCGATCTTGAAATTATAAAAAAAAAATATTTTTGTATATTTTCGTAGGAATGTAATGTCAAGAATAAGACACGTGTAAAACCACATTATTTTTCAGCTACCAGGTACAATCACTTCACTCATTGCAAACAATTTTAATTCATGCAAACAAATTTAAACTGTGAATACAAGTATTGTCACACTTTACTTATCAAGGTACACATATAAATTACTTTTTATGATGTGATAGCGTTTGCGACACAAAAATAATAACGAGGTTATTTTGATTCCATTATAAATAACTACAATAATAATAAATGTCTGTTATAACAAGATTATAGGATTTTTTAAAATTAAATATTCGCTGAAAAAACAGAAAACGTAAAATAAAAATCTACATTTTTCCGCAGAATGTAAATTGTATTAAAAAATGCAAGAGTAATGAGTATATTGTTACTGTAAGAATAATTTGCACAATATGGTGGCTCGAGGAAATATTTAGTTAACAAGGATTTATTTACTCGTGAATAAGTCGAGTGTTTGCAACAAGGAATATTTATCCCAAATAAAGAGTTATTTGCCTCGAATCAATATATCTTTATTCTTTATATGAGGTACATAAAATGTGTTTCAAAGCAAATCTAATAATGCATTTATCTGATGGTCGAGTCAATATTTTAATGTTTAAGGAGCTGAGCTTATTTACTGTCATTGTCATTTCGTAAATACAATAATTATTCCGTAGATAAATTTATATAGTACTGGGTGGCGTTAAGATTCTTTTTAAAAAATACAACATTTTCGGCTTTTTTAAATTTTCTGAATTTTGAAAACTTTAATTACAAATATTTACAGTTCCCAGATTCTATTTTTAAATTTTATATAATTCAACTCCGAGTGCTTTAATTAGAAATTGTTGAATTAGGAAATTGAAAAATTGATAAATTGTAAGGTGCTTCAGCTTTAAGGCAGTTGTCGCGCCAAAAGTCAGATCTCTGATAAAAATAGTTTTTCTAGGATTTTATTTATCGAAATAATATTAATAGTGATGTAATTTTGACTAAACAATATTATTTTCAATAAAAAAATGCTAAAAATTGCAAAAAAAAAATTCTTTTAACGATGCTTTTTGCAATCAACTTTTTTCTTACTATCGCTTCTTACCAATTTTTGAAAAATGGTTGAATTAAAAAAAAAGATGGATTATTTTTTCAATGAAAAAATTTTCTAGAATACTACTGTTTCTAATTTTAAAAGGCAATTTTTCTATGTCTGAAATCGCTAAAACAATATTTAAAAAAATATTTTTTTAAATCAAATAACTTTATTTGAAGATTGTTCACTTACTTTCGAAATTGGGAACAGTAGAGCTACAGGGAATGTTTTCTTTGGGAAAATAAGGTATGATTTATTAAAATTCGAAAATTTTTCAGGAATTGGTATAAAAAGCGACATTAAGAAAAATTAAATTACAAAATCTATTGTTAAAATAATTATTTTTCGTTATTTTTCAACTTTCGTTATGAAAATAATGTTTTTTCCATAAGACATGACTGATAATATCATTTCAATTTCTTAAAATCATATAAAACTTTTTTCTTCCAGAGACATGATTTTTGGGAAAAAATAAGTTTTCCATGATTTAAAAAAATGGAAATTATATTATCAGTCATGTATTGTAGGAGAAAAAATATTCTTTTTAATGAAAAAAGTTTAAAACTTACCAAAAATTATTATTTCAACAATATTTTTGGTAACTGAATTTTTTCTTGCTGTCACTTTCTACCGATTTTTTCATTTATTGAATTTTAATTAATGATGGCTTTCTATTTGGGGGTATACATTTCATAAGTAAATTTATATATGGATGAAATCGCTTAAACCATTTTTTGTAAAGAAAATATCTTTTATATAAATGACTTTCTGTGAAGATTGTTTACTAACTTTTGAAATTGGAAACAAGAGTTAGGGCCAATGTTTTCCCCGAAAAAATAAGCCATGATTTAAAAAAAGGCTGTGTCTAGTCCCGGAAAATTGGGGGACTTGGAAAAGGGTATGGGCTAGTCGTCCCGAATTTTCGGGACGACTAGCCAAGCGTATGAAAAAT
>JAUELO010000345.1:3347920-3360341 GCA_032357855.1 Amphibolips quercusostensackenii
AGTATTTTGGACGTGGGAGATATTTAGGGGCTCCTTCCTTACATTTTTAGGGGCTCCTTCCTTACAATTTTTAGGGGACGACAGTCTTTGTGGTGTTTCTTGGTAAATACATATTTCGTAACTAGATTATTTAACTATCAAAACTTCACTTTCTCTAATTCCTAGCACCATCATATGTAAGCCAGTTTTGTAATACTTTACTGGAATAGAGAATCAAAACTTTGTTAATTATAATATTTTTTAAGAGTGTCTATTTCGTGTTGGAACAATGTAGGGCTTTCAGAAATCCGGATTTTCAGGATTCTTTCTGTTAATTTTTTCCGAAAATTTTATGATAATTTAGACATTTTTTTTCTTCAAATTCCAATCTTAACTGGTAGATATTCTGTACGAAGAAAACGGAAAAATGTTCAAAATCAAGTTTGCACAATTCTAATTGTTCGAAATTATACAATTTAAAATTATAGCGTTAATTTATTCACAGAATTCATAGAAAATTGAACAATTTATGATAGAGAGTGTAACAAAAATTTTCAAATTAAGAAAACTTCTAGTTGGAAATGTTCCAAATTAAACAATTTCAATTTAAATCGATCCAAAACAATTCCAAATTAAAGTGATTTAAATGTAAAATCTTAGAAGTTAAAGTTTCAGATTTAAAAGTTAAAAGTTTTCAACTGGAAATCGTTCCTCATTTTCAAACATTTAAGTTAAAAAGCCTTCAAAATTAAGAAAATGTGATTAAACAATCGAGAACCTATGAATAAAAAATTTCTGATAATTCTAAATTTTCCGGTTACTAGACGCTCTTAATTTATATATCATTTTTTAAATCGCATTTACGATCAAACTTAATTGTATTGAAATTATTCTTAAGTCATTGGTCTGGACTTTTCGTCATCATTCTATAAAACCTCCGAATTCCGCCGACAAAATTCGAATTTTAAGTTCTGGATGAAATTATCTTAGATAAATATAATCAATAAATATTAAAAAGTAATAGTAGATTAATTCATACTAGCACTAAAAATTGTAGTAATCTTCGGAGAAATTCTGTGTTTTTGGCAAGTACATACTAACTAATACACAAAGAATACTAAATCCAAAGATTCTGAACTTGGTTAATTCCAACCTTAATACAAAAAGTCAAAATAATTCACAATTGAATGCTCAAGATATCCACTCGAATCATTAAATAATCGAAGAAAAAATGTCCGTTTTTTTCCCGGTTCGAAAAATTTTTTCGTGGTCATTAAAATTAAAAAATCCAAGCTTTTAATGTTGAATATTTTTTCACTTGAAGTAATCAAAACTGAACTACAATTTAAAGCACTCAAAGTTTTAAATTTTAAAATTGAAACTTAACCGTTTTTTAATTCAAACATTAAATAATTTACACGTATAAAATAGAAGCTTTCAACACTTTTCAGTTAAACAATTCTAAATTAATTGCCGTTAATCTTTAAGATTAAAATCAGCGCTATCATTTTTAATTATTTAAGCTGAAGAATGAATCAATAAATAAATTTTTAAATGTTCAAAATTAAATTATTCCAAGCAATTTCAAGCAACATCATTAAAAGTTGAACGATTTTAAATGCTGTTTAGTTTTTAATATTTGAGTTATAATAATGGCCCATTTTGAATGAACAGTCAAATATTGCTTAATATTCAGAAATGGTTCTATTTTTAATTTTAAAAAAACTTTAAATTAAATGGGTTAAGAATGGATTATTTTAGACTGAAACAATATTTGAATAGGATTTGGAATTGGATAAAATCGTTTAATTATGAATCTATCAGAGATGACATAATTTTGCCGAAAAACCAAGACCCTTAATGTTGAAAAATACCGAAAATACCTATAATTACCGATTGGAAAATTTCTGAAATTTCAAATTCCCGAAAATTGCGTAAGCTGTTTTTATTTTCAAATTGCACGTACACAAAATAAAATATTATTCTGACACATACAAAAATACTAAACATAGTTTTTTTTCGGAAATTTACTAATATCCGGAACTTGAAAATTCTGTAATGCCCTAATTCAAGAATTTAAATTTCGTCATTTCTAAAATTCGGGGTTTAAAATGCTGGTAATTATACAATTTCCGGAATTTAATCATATTTAATATTAAAATATTTAAATCTCGATAACCAACATTATCGAAAGTTTTAAATTTTGTAAATTTTCATTTTTGGTACTTTTGTATTTTGGTTATTATATTTTCGGCATTGTTCAAAATTTGATGTAATCAAAACTAAAATGTAAATTAAATTAATGAAAGCACTTTAAGTGAAATTTAAAAAAATTTTAAACTTTAAATATCTAAGCTTAAAAAAATTTTAATTGAGAAATTTATAATTCTGGTTTCTGATTGAACAATAGAAATCCAGGTTAGCCCTGAAGGAGTGAACTGCAACGTTCACGAAACGTAGGCAAGATTCGTAGTTTTTCACACGATTGAAACCCGAAGATACTCTTTTATTTTAATATAAATCCACATTATCATTTCAATGCTTTACGTTGAAGAATGAGTCCATAAATTTGTAAATTTTAAATTTGATATAATTTTTTTGACCAAATATTTTCTTGATTAGAGTTTTTAGTATTTTAAGCAGTTTGAAATTAATAATTTTTTAATTGTTATTTATACATCAAAATAATTTTCCTAAGAACATAAAGAAATTTTTTATCATATTGAATCCTTAAAAAATCCTTAAAAAGCTTAAAAATTTAATTTTGAAATCTATGAAATTTTTTGAAATCTTAAATTATTGTTGAAATTTTTACAGAACTTTTAAGTCTCTTTTAAAATTATTCCAATTTTTACTTGATTTTTTTTCTAAAATAACAAAAATTGGCCTAAAATCTTACAGATTCTTTGTTGACAATTTTGAAAATATTTTTTAACCTTTTTAAATAATCTTTTTAGAATAATTTTTGAACACAAAAAATCATCAAAAATTTTCCCAGGAATCTTAAGAACGTTTTTTTATAATCTTGAAACGTTTCAAAATTCTTGAGAACCTTTTTGTTCGAAATTGTCAAAATTTAAATTAAAACCTCGATTTTTTTCTGAATTAATCAATCTTTAATTTTCATTTACAAATAAAAACTAACACTTTCACTCACAAATCAACCATTTTTAAAATAAAAAAATAAAAAATGTAATGTTTAAAGTTTAAATATAGCACTCTGAAATTCTAACGATTCAAGGCTTTCTATTTCAAACAATTCAGTTTCATATTGTTTACTATTGAATATCTGATTTATAATTGACAAATACTGCTAAATATCAAAAATTGTTTTTTTTAATTCAAAAATTTCAGGTTGAATGAGTTAAAAATGGAATAGAAACAATATCGAATATAAAAAAATATCTTTTATAAATAAAGAATATTAAAAAGACCAATATTCTATAATAATAGAAAAATGTACTGAAACAATATCGAAATAGGATTTGAAATTGAACAAAAGCGTGTAATTATGAACCTATTAATTTGAAGTTATTCTGAAGAACTGGGATCGAATCCCAGTGGAGCTAAAGAGGAATTTTTTCATAACTTACGAATGAAAAGCATTATTTAAATATTGACATAAGATCAGTAGACAAAAAGAAACTAACATCAAATATAATTGCTTTTAATTAGCAATTGTTTTTAAAACTGAATTTTAAAATTCTTTTAACTGAAAATGTACGCATTCTAAACTGAATGATTTTATAATTGTAAAAGTTACCGATTGCGTTTCACATTTGAAAAAAGTTGAAACCGAACTTACTTTAAATTGTAACGAGTGTAAAAATTTGTAAAATTTCCAGTCAAAAAATAAATTCGCTGTCATTTCCCGGTTTCCCTGTCAAACGGCCACCTGCACTCTCATTTCCGGATTTTTTGATCTAGTGGCTACCCTGATGCTGAAAATATAAAAATAAAATGCCAGATCTTCTATAAATACTTCTCCCTAATTCCAAAGACTTGGAAGACGATAAATTCGATAAAGAATTTAATCCTACATTAAAATCTTCCAATCAAATCTACTATTACTGGTATGAGTAACTGGAGGAAAAGGTGGCGGATGAAGTTGCCAACCATCAAAACTTTCTCGAGCAGTTAAACAAGCCAGATATGGAACTCTCTGCACCAATCTTGTAACTTCCGCAGCTGGAGGAACTCTTCCTCCAATTAATTGTCTTGTGCAAGCTGCCAAAGAAGCAGCGTGAGCGACTATCAAAATATTTCCGACAGTACTTTCGATGATGTCCTTCATCAAAGCAAAACTCCTCTCGTAATACTGCGCAGCATTTTCCTTCGCTGGAAGATTTTCAGTTTTCACAACAGGAACGTAACTTGTGTCTATGTTAAAACCAGCCTTAACTAATTCGTCAGGAGACATCCAGTTTGGAGTTCCGTTCGGGTACCAAGCTAGCCATTCAATAAGGCCTGGTTCTATCTTGATAGGAACATCAGAACCGAGTCCTTTCAAAATTTGCGAGAGAGTTTGAATACATCGGAGGGAAGGAGAAGCAAAAGCAACGTCGATTTTGACTTTGGCAGATTTCATTGCTTCTCCGACGAGACTTGCCTGCATTTCTCCTAAAGTTGTCAGAGGACAGTCATTTTGGAAATCCTGGATGTTCCTTTGAGGTATTTCCTTCGGCATATTTAGGTCCCTGCGAATGTAAGAACCGTTGGTTTCGAAGCAGTAGGGAATCCAGGCGCCGAATGTGAAGTCCACGCGTTCACCGTGTCGGCAGATGAAAATTTGTCGGGAGAAAGTTGATGTTGGTTCTGAAGCCTCCATCTGTTTCGGGACAAAAAAATATTTAAGCAGGGTCTCTGACGATTCTTAGGAATAAAATTCTACGTCTTTTATAGGTTTTCCAGTCCAGTAAATCAAGTTCTTCCAGGTTTCCTTTTTTATAAATCAAATAGTTAAATAACCGTTTGCTATACATGTAAAACATGAGCCATTGCACTTTTTATCAATAATTTCTGTACTGTTGCATTTTATTAAATACTTCAGTACTAAAAATGATTGACTTTTAAAAATTATTATACGTGTACTAACAAATTTTAGGTCATTAATTTTGAAATCTTTTGAAAACTTGTCACAGCTTTAAAATTTTTTGAATCTTCATGAAATGCTTGAAATCCTTGACATTTTTATAAAAACCTTTGATTGAAACCGTTTAAAATCTTTAAAATATTTTTTAATCTGATGTCTTTGTGAAATTCTTCGAAATCATTTGAAATCTTTCTGAAATCTTTGCAATATTTAAAATATTTGTGAAATCTTTTGAAATCTTCTAAAATATTTTAAAACCTTTTGAAATAATTTTAAATCTTTTGAAATCTTTTAAATCTGGTGTACACGCCTTTGTGAAATATTTTGAAAGTTCTTAAATCTTTTGAAATCTTTGAAATCTGATGTACATGCCTTTGTGAAATTTTTGTGAGTTTTTCAGGTTTTCAAGGTCCCTAAACACCCTGGTTTAAGCTTTTCAGTTTTATTAATCATATAAAACAAAGTTTTCGATATCGATCTAGTAGAAAAACCTCTAGGACCACTAATTTTCAGGACGAATCTTCAAATTAAGAGGTTTTTCGAAAGTGTATTGTCATCGAGTAAACGAAAGTCAGGCCTCGGATTCTTTTGAGAAATTCAAAATAGTGTTAATAGTAGCATAAACTTCGAAGAATGGTAAAACAATAGTGTCAAGCAAGTTTTTAAATATTATGTCAAGATAAAACCCTTTGAAATCGTTTGAAATTATTATAAATCCCTAGAAATCTTTGAAATCACATGAAATCTCTGAAATCCATTAAATTCGTTGAAATTTCTAGAAGTCCCTTAAGAATTTAATTTTATTTAGTCCGTGAAATTCTCTAGAAATCCGTTGAAATCCCTTTAAATCTTTTCAATATCATGATATCCTGGATACCCGACTTAAAATCCTTTGAAATTTTCGGAAATCCTACAAAGTTTTTTAAAAACTCCTAATAATTTAAAAATTTCGTTAAACTCCATGGAATCCTTTAAAATACCCTAAACTATTCAAAATTCATTGAAATTCATAAAATCTATTAAATCTGGTGAAATCCCTAGTTATCCGACAAAAAAACGAGTAAAATCGCGCAAAAGGTTTCTCAATCTGTTATATCTTTCAAAATTCTTTCAAAAATGATTAAATCTTCGAACACTTCTCAATGCCGTAAAACCTCACAAAATTTGATAAAGCCATTTAAAATCCCTTAAAATCTTTTAAAACGCCCTAAAACTTTAAAACACCTTAAAATCTTTTATATCCACTGAAACTTATTAAAAGCCCATGAATTCAGTTGAAATCCCTAGAAATCCGTGGAAATCTCCAATTTTTTTAAATCTCTTGAAATATACAGAAATTGATTACGATCTCATGGATTTTTTCACTTCTTTTAAAATCGTATAAATCCCTCAAATATTGTAAAATTCCTTAAACTCTTCGAAATCTTTTAAATCTTATGAAATCTTACAAAATCATTCGAAATTATTTAGAATTGTTTAAATGTCTTTAAATTTTGTAGTCCTACGAAATTCTGTAAAAACTCATGAAACTCATCAGGATCTTTTAAAATACACTATATTCTTTAAAATCCTTAAACAATTCAAAAACAGATACCTTGAACCTTATGAAATCTCTAAAAAAGTTTTGAAATCCCATACATCTTAAAATCTTTAATAACAAATTCTAAAATTCCTTTAAAAACGTTTAAGTTCTTGATATCCTAAGAGACCCCATTAGAAGGATTTAAAAATATGTGTGTTTAGAAAGATTCCGAGGAGTTTCATAAGACATACAAAATTTTCGTAGGATTATAGAAAATAAGAAGATACGCATTTAAACATTTCTACAGAATTTCTATAGATTCAAAATATTGTATGGAGTCTTAGAGTATTTCAAAGAATTAAACATTTTGAAAGGGATTTTAGAACATAGGTATTAAAGATTTCAAGATGTATGAGATTTCAAAAGTTTTTTTTTAGGTATTCCATAAGATTTAAAGGATTTTGAAATTTTCCTTATAATCTTATGGAACTTTTTTTATTTCTTTTGAAATCGCATGAATCCCTCAAATATTTTAAAATTTCTTGGAATCTTCGAAAACTTCTAGGAAGTCACGAAACCATCTAAAACTCTTTAGAATTGTTTGAATCTATTGAAATCCGGTACAAAATATTGAAATATTTAATGTCTTCAAAAGTCCGCTTACAATTGTTTAAATGTTTGAAATCCTCTGGGACCCCATAAAATCCATTAAAATCCCTAGAGGTCAGTTAAAATGTCAATACTTCTAATTCAGACCCTAAATTTCTCTACGAATTCTGTGAAATTCCTTTAAATCACTTGAAATTTTTGAAACCCTTTGATCTCTTCGTCATTTTAAAATCCCTTGAAATTTCTTGGAATTTCGTAGAATACCCAAAAATCTTTCAAACCTTTTGAAGTCATTTGAAATTCTTTAAATCTAAAGTCCTTGGAGATCCTACAAAATCGAGTAGGTCTGATAAAATTCCTACAAATCCCTTAAAAAATCTAGTGGATCATCTGGACATTTCTAATATCTCTTAAAATTTTCAAAACTTAGAAATGCCGTGAAATTTTTAAAATCTGGAAACATTTAGAAATTTAAATTTTTGAGACGGCACATATGTTACTTTAGCCAATCAGCGAAAAATGTGGAAATATGCTTCAAGGCAAAGTGAAAAAATAGTTGCACTAGCGATAAATTTGAGAAAATAGTAACATTAGTGTTATTTTTTTAAAATAGTAGTAAAATAGTTCCATTATTAAAAAAGAAGTTTAAATAGTGGCGCGAGTCCGAGGGCTAAAAGGTTAGAACAAAACTTGTATAGTTTCTCTCTGTATAATACTAAATGCCACAATTTAGAAACTTCTAAACTAAATAATATCCCCAAGACGAAAATTACATTTACCGGTTCGTTGTCAGGCGCAATTCCATCCGGAGTATCCAAAGACTCAGTGCTCGATAAAATCGGTGGCCTTCTGCTTTTCGGCATCTCCTGTTCAACCAGCTCTATCCTATTATCAATAATCGCAACAGTGGCATGTAAAGTCCAGGAATCGGAATCAGCAGATCTTTTTGTGTGATTTAATGGCAAATATCCGGAGATTCCAGTCAACCACGATATACCTTCAACCCATCCATCGATCGAAGCATTACAAGCACCTTCTGGCAAATAAATATAGTCTCCTGGTCTCAATTCTAATTCATCATGTTGTCGAGGAATGTGAGTGTGTAATACTGTGTGCACGTGCATATTTCGCAATCGGGAATCTCTGGAATATAATCTCAGTTCCCAGTTTACGGCGGTGTTTGATCCCAGTTTTTCAACCATTGAACGCAAATGCTGGAAGTGTGTGCTGGAAAATTGATATGCGAGGGACAGATGCAAGGGAGCTTTCGTGTGGGGCTCGACTGTGATTCCCAGGTTTGATAGTTTCTTGCAATATTGTACGGCTAAGGATTTCAACCATTCTGAGTGTTTATCTTCGACAAATAAGCCCATGAAATTAGGCGATATGTAAGTCTCCATGTCAATGTATTCTGGACATTCGTGGCGGTCGATTAAAGTCTCTAGTGCGTTGGCCATTTTCTCTGCATACTCGTCTGGGGCCTGAAAATTATGTATAATAATCTATGATTCATTCATTCAATATGACAATTTATTACTACATACATCAGTCTTATAAAATTGTCTTCAACATAAGGTTTTCCCACTTGATTTTTACATTATTAATTTTGCACTTAAGATTAAAATAATGATCCTACCTATCCAAAACAGTGGTGTAACGATATGTCTCGAAAATCTCGCAATCATTGTTGTTGAAAACCTGATTGACTTTACATTACTTGAAGTTGTTTTGTATTTTTCATTTGTAACTTAAGAAATGCATTCTACAAATGAAGAGTGTCACGGCATAACCATATAAGTGCCATTTTCTTTAAAAGACGTTTTATTGGCTTCGAAATTCTCTCCATAAACTGTGATCAATCATACGAACATCTGAATCTTTGTATTTAATCACATTCTGTTTGTGTACTAAATAGTCACAAAATACGAATAGACTAAATATTTTGTATCAAAATAACACCGCAGAATTGCAAAACCTATTTTTTTTAAAGAAACGATTTTTTCAATTTAATTTTTCATTTTTCAGACTTCTATTTGTCTCGCAATGCATTTATAATGTTTCAGGCATATGTTTCATGTTAACTGGGATCTCAAAAATTGTTTAAAAATTCATGGACTTATACGGTATTGGCAGAAATCGATTTTTGACAATCAGTATCTCGAAAAATATTAACTTTTTCAATATTTTGTTTCTTGAGATCTCTAGAGCTCCATCAAATCTCGAATGTACTTTCTCATTTTTTTTCCTGAGAATTCGATTTTTGAGAAGGTTTTTTCTTTCTCCTGAAAAATTTGTCCCGATGGACTTACACGCTTTTGACACGACACCCTTCAAATAATCCCTTTTAATAAGAAAATCATAAAAAACATTATGCGAACTCAGAAACATTTTTGCTTTTTAATACTCTTGTGCAGTTAAATGAAAAATTTCAAATTATCTAATAAATTACGTAAATTACTAAAAATATTACACATGTTTTATATTAATGCTCATTACTAAAAATTATTATTTAAAAAAGTAATTTTAATATAAAATCATAAGATTTCGAAGTATACGCAAAATTTCTAAGAATTTTAGGTTGTGTTAGTATTTTTCACCAGAAATCAGCATATTTGAACAAAAAATCATCATAGAAACACCCAATTTTCCACAATTATAGGTTATGTAAGCATTCCACGCCGAAATAGGTGTTTTTAATAAAAAAATCCTTAGATTTCAATGATTAAAAATTTGCCAACAATTCACGATTTTCGGTTTTGTTAGCGTTTTTTTATCGAAAATTGACATTTTTAAACAAAAATCATTCGATTTTAGGGTCTCATAATTTTTTAACAATTTTAGTGGCTCATAATTTTTTAACAACTTTAGGCTATGTTCTCATTTTAGATTTTAATGATTTAACATTTTTTTACGATTGTTGGTCAAACTAGCGGCGCTCACCGAAATTTTCGATATATATTTAACAAGAGATTTTCCATTTTTTATCAATTTTAGTTTATGTTAACTTTTTCGCTGGAAATCGATTATTTAAATCAAAAGCCATTTAACTTCAAAAATAAAACTTACAATTTTTATCAACTTTAGGTTATATGTTGGTGTTTTTCGAGTTTTCGTTAGAAATTTGTATTTTTTAACAAAAATGCAACAATTTGATTGACTATATATTGTATATAAATATTATATATTAATTCTCAAGTTAAGATATGGATTTTTATCATTTATTAGAAATATTGTCCTTGCTTGTCTCTTTGATTAAAAAATCATCGCTTTTGGTAAAAATATTATCTTTTTTGTCTAAAAATGCACCTGCTTGGATAAAAATTAATTTTTTGGTTGAAATATCACCTATGACGTTCTTTATTGAAAATTCATATATTTTTGGCTAAAAATCCCACTACTTGATTGAAAATTTGATTATTCCACTTCTAGTAAAAAAAATATCTGTTTTAGATGAAAATTTAACTATGTATTTGGTGAGAAATTCAGGTATTTTGTTGAAGACTAGTCTTCTATGGTAAAAAATTAATCTTTTTGGTTGAAAATTAATTTATTGGTTGAAGATTTAAAATTTTAGTTGAAAATCCATCTCTGCAGTTGCAAAATTCGTATTATTTAATTTACAATTTTTTAAAGTTTAGAATTACCTATTCCATTTTTGATAGAAAATTTATCTTTATTGGTTGAAAATTTATGTATTTTAAAATACATGAAAATACCTTGAAAATTCGTCTTTTTTAGTAGAAATACAACTATTTGGTTGAAAATTCGAATTATTTGGTTGAATTCAACTGTTTTTTTATCTATTAAAAATTAAAATTATTTTTGGTTAAAGTATAAATTGCTATTACATTTTTTGTTGAGAAAACATATTTTTTTCGTTGAAAATTCAATTAATTGGTTGAAAGTTTAGCAACTTCATTAAAAAATAATTTTTTTTGTTCGAGATTCATCATTTTAAATATCAGTTTTCACCAATTATCAAAAATATATGTCCTTGCTTTTTTTTTCTATTATTGTCGATAACACATAATATGACATAGACAAAATTTGTATTTATATTAATTACATGTTTCAATTAAAAAATTCCGTCACAGAAAAGAACAATAATCGCGTGCGTAGTGCGCGTGATAGTTTTGTAGTTGAATTTGAAAAAACATGATGCATAATTTGAAATTTAATCTTTTTTAACGACTTAGTTTCAAGATCCTAATTTAAAAATGCTTCAATTTTTAAACGAAGTTTGGAATTGTTTAATTTTTAACGCTTCAAGTCTGAATTGAATAATTTTGAAAGTTTCCAATCAAAGGAGTGTGGGGGTCCCCAACCACTTGAGTTTGAGCGACGTTCGAGGGCCCACCCACTCTTCGAGAAATATTTTGTATCCCGCTCTACGATGCGGCGCGGCGGTTCAATATGACTCTAGAGGTTCACAATATTAAAAATTTTTCAATTATAAAGGTATAAATGACAATGATTTTTTTGGGGGCAGAAATCACGTTTCTTGGTAAAAAAAAATCTGTCCAGTCACTTTAAATGCCACTTGATACTACATGATATGATACTTATTATTCATATTTATCATCTTCAAAATTTCCACAATCTCAATTTTTATGATTATGGTTTTGAATGCGTAATTATAAAACATTTTAATTTTTGAGACCTTGAAACTAAAGCTTTTAACTGCAAAAACAAGAAGGTCACAAATGGAGGTCAAAAATTAATTTGAAAAGAGAAAGAACAGAAATTTATTTTTGTATTAAGAGGCCACCCTGAAATATTTTACATTTATACTGAGAATATTGTACAATAATTTTTAATTGATAGCCTTAATGATTCTACAATTTTTAATTGAAGTCATCCCAAATCGATAACAGTTTCAAAATCAAATATTAAAAACGTTAGGACTGGTCAGGACAATCTCACTATCAAACGTTTCAAATTTTCATATTGAAAGCCTTCATAGTCAGTTCTATACATAATAATTTTAGATTTCAATATTCTAAATTGTTTGGTTTCGATTTTTGTAGGTTTTAAATTTAATAATTTTAGATCCAAATGTTCTAAATTGTTTGGTTTCAATTCTAGTAGGTTGTAAATTTATTAGTTTTAGATTTAAATATTCTAAATTTTGCATTTTTGAACTAACATTTTTTAAGAATATATATTTTTAAATATTTTTTATTTATTATTTTATTATTATTATTTATTTGGCAATGTAT
>JAUELO010000346.1:302287-319288 GCA_032357855.1 Amphibolips quercusostensackenii
AATAATATGCAAAAAAGTAGTGTATATTAGAATCATCTAATAAAGTATAATTAATTTAGAGTTGTTTGTTATATGGCTTGGTTTTACATGTTAGCAAACTGCGTATTTTGAAAAATTGTCATCTTCAAATTTTTGTAAAGAATAATTTTTTTAATTTCTATTTTTTCACATTATAATCTTTTTCAGCTGAGATAAAAAAAATGTGTGTATCATCTGATAGCTTTCAACTGATAAAAATATGTTAGAAACAAAGTGAAACGTTTTAGTGAAACAAAAACAGAAAAAGTAGGTTTTTCAGTCATTTTTATGTTTTTCAAATTATTTCTTTCCAGCTTACTTAGAAAAATACTTTAATAAATTCTGTTGTTTATTTAATTTTTAAACTTTGTTCTTGAATTTTTTCTGACGTATTTTATCAGTGGAAAATGCTAAAATGTTCAACAGATTTTTCAAACCAAGATAAAAAAATGTTTGAACACAAAAATGACTTTATACGAGAATCACGAAATACCCATATAATATGCAAAGTTTTCAATAATAAATGAAATCTTCTTTTAATTCCCCCTTTTTCTAAAAAAAATTCCTTTTTTTTAAACTAAAATTTAACTACTGAACCGCTGTGATCCCTGTTAGTTTCTTAATTCCAGTTATCAAAGTTATGTAACTATTAGATTTAGCAAAACTTTTTGGATTAAATTTTGCTTTACAGAATTCTAATTTTGAACTTTCTTTTAGGAGGAGGTGGTCATCAGCAACCGGCACCACAGTCAGATCCGCTGGGAGGATTAGGTTCAATTTTAGGTGCTTTTGGAGGTGGTAATCAGCAACCTACCTACCAACCTTCCGGAGGCTACGGAGGTTATCAACAAGGAGGAGGAGGATATCCTGGAGGAGCCCAAGGTTCCCAGGGTTCTGATCTTTTATCGAATTTGGGCTCAGCCCTTGGCTCTAGTTTGCTCAGTTCTGCTATCGACGGATTTTCAAAACGCAAGGACGTAAGTAAAGAAAGAAAGATGGCCAAATTAGCACAAAGTCCAGGGCAAAAAATGAAGGTCAATTTTTAGCTAATATCTAATGGCTTCGCTTTGTCTTTTAGACCAGGATCCTAATTGCATGTGTAATATTAAAAATGACTTTTTATAATGACTGTTTTTTTTTTATATTTATATTTTTTAAGATTGTACTCTGCATGTTGATTTTTTTGTTATACCTTCAAGGATTTGTTATCTGTGAGAACTGTATAAAAACTTTTTATTGTGACATTTATGTGTGACATTTTTGTGTGAAATATATTCTTTGAACAATAAACTTATTTTTTTTATTTCGTTTTTACAATCATTGTGTGATTCTGGTGCATTCTGTAATAACGCTTATTATCTTTGCCTATTAACGCTAAGAGCTGCGGTGTTCTTTTATCTTTACTAGGTCGATTCTTTCTTGCGAGAAGTGCAATCTGCATTAGAAAAGGTATGATAGAAATTAATAAGACTTGTAATTAGGGGTCGTCCATAAACTACGTTACCAATTTGAGGGTGGGGGAGGGTCGCGTCAAAAACTACGGTTGGTAACACGTATGGGTGGGGGGGGGGGTAGTAGAAGTAACGATGCAAAATCAGATAACGTTCCGTACGTTTCCTAATAATGCATTTTAACAAACTGCGAATTTTTCGAAATTTGCCCCTGCGACGGTACAGTTCAAAAATACCTTAATAAATTTGAAAATCACTTTTATATTTTACAATTTACACTCTTTCCATATTGCCCTCTTTTCCCATTTTTAAAGAATTCCCCTCTTTTCCCCTTTTTAAAAGTATTCCCCTTTTCCGCCTGTTTCCAAGTTATTTTCTCTTTTGCTCGTTATTTCGTTTAAATGCGAACATAATTGATAGAAAAATCCGAATTTAATAAGAAAATACGACTATTTTTGGTTAAAAGTTCAATCTTTTTTGTTGGTAAGTCTACTATTATATTTTTGGTTGCAACTATTTTGTTAATAGGTTATCTTTTTGGTCAAAAATTCATTTTTTTGTTCGAATATTCACCTGTTTGGTTGAAAATTTAACTATTTTGTCACAAATTTGTTTTATTTTTTGTTGAAAATTAATTTTTCAACTGATAATTAAAATATTCCATTTTTAGTTAAAAATTAATATTTTTTACTGATAATTCGTCTTCTTCACAGAAAATCAATCTTCTAGGTTAAAAAATCCTCTTTTTCGTTGTAAATTGACCTATTTGGTTAAAAATTTAACCATTTTCTTAAAAATAAATTTTTTCCACTCAAAACGTAATTATTACATTTTTAGTTTATATTGATATTTTTACTTCAGAATGAATCTTTTCCAATTGAAAATTCAAGTATTTAATTAAAAATTTAAATCGTTTTTTGTTTAAAAAAGTGATTTTTTCGTGGAAATTTGATCATTTTTGGTTAAAAGTGCAACTTTCTGGTTGAAAATTAATCTTTTTTTGGTTGAGGATACAACTATTTTGTTGAAAATTTGTACTTTTTTGTTTAAATATTAACTATTAAATATTTAGTTGAGGATTCATCTTTTTTGGTTTAACTTTCAACTATTAAATGTTTCGCTGACGATTCATATTTTTTGGTTGAAAAATCAACTACTTGGTTTAGAGTTGAACTACTGTGTAAAAAATGCATTTTTTAGTGTTAAAAATTCCACTGTTTTGTAGCAAATTTGTCTTTTTGGCTTGAAAATTCAACAACTTGATTAAAAAGTTAACTATTTAGTTGGAGTCGTTTTTTGGATGAATTCAATTTTTTTTCAAACTGAAATTTTTTTTGGTTGAAATATCAACTATAACATGTTTCGGTGAGAATTGATCTTTTTTGGTTGAAAAATAAAGCACTTGGTGTAAAGTTGAAATACTTTGTAAAAAATGCATTTTTTTGTTGCAGATACATCGCTTTAGTTGAAAATTTAGCAATTTCGTTATGAATGAACTTTTTAGTTTAAAATTCATATGTTTGAGTTTAAAATTCAACTCTTTTGTAGAAAATTTGTCTTTTTGGCTGGAAAATTCCACAATTTGGTAGATAATCAAATATTTAGTTAAAAATTAACGTTTATGTTAATAATTCATATTTTTAATTGAAAAATCAAATTTTTGAAGGTGATTTGCCTTCCTGGCTTCAAAATTGAACATTTTTCTACCAAATCCATGCAATTTGTTGAGAATTCGTCTTTTTTGGCAAAACATTAATCTTTTAGCTGTAGAATTCATCTTCTTGGTGAAAAGTTAAAAATTTGATTAAAAATTCATATTTTTTATTTGAAAATTCAAGTAATTGATTGACAGTTTAACTACTTTGTTAAAAATAATTTTTTTAAATATTCACCTCTTTGGTTGAAAGTGTAACTTTTGTTGAAAATTAGTTTTTTTATTTTTGTTCAAAATTTATTTTTTTATCTGGAAATTGGAATATTCCTTATTTGGTTGAAAATTTATCATTTATAAGTTCAAAATTCAAATTTTTAGTAGAATGTCTATGTATTTTGTTAAAAATTCGTCTTTGTGGGTAGTTAATTAATTTTTTTTATTAATAATTCATCTTTTTGGTTGAAAATCGAACTATTTGATTGAAAATTAATCTCAGTTCGGTTGAAAATTCATCATCTTTTTGTTGAAAATCGAACCATTTGATTTAAAATTAATCTTTCTTCGGTTGAAAATTCAACTAATTGATGGAAAGTTGAACTACTTGGGCAAAATAATTTGTTTAAATTATCTATTTGGTTCAAAATGTACCTATTTTTCGATTTTTTTAAAATTGATCTTTTAATCTAAAAATTGAAAGATTTCATTTTTGGTTGAAAACTTATTATTTTATTTAAAAATCAAGTATTTGATTTGAAAATCCATTTTTTTTTTTACTGAAAATTTGTTTTTGCGGGTTTAAAAGTCAACTATTTTCTGAAACATTAGACTTTTTAGCTTGAAAACTTGACTTGTCGAAAATTCAAATGTTTTGTTAAAAATTGGTTCATTTGGACTGAAAATTCATTTTTCATGGCAGAAAAGTCATATTTCTTGGTTGAAATTAAACTTTTTTTTATTAAAAAATTTTTTTTTCTGGTGTAAGAGTCAACTGGTTACTTAAACATTCAACTTTTTATCTTAAGAACTTAACTTTTTTGTTAAAAATTTGTCTTTTTGTTAAAGTTATCTTTCTTGGTCGAAAATGAAAATGTTTTGTTCAAAATTCGTATTTTTGGCTTAAAAATTAAACTGGTTACTTTTATTTCTATGACCGAGAAAAAATGTTTTAAATCGGGGATTTTTACCGACCCTAAATAAACGTTCGTCAACGAGGGGGCACTGAGGAGTAAAAAAGTTCCAAAATTTGTTAACGTAATTTATGGACGGCTCCTTATGGAAAAATGCATCGGAGATACTTTTTTTATTATATCTTTTTCTTGGATCTATTTTTCCAGAAGTCTTACGCTTCTAAATATGTTTCTAGCTTTTCTAAAATGTATATACTTTTTTTCTAACTTTGAAATAATATTTTAGCTTTAGAAAACTTGAACCTAGGTAATTTTTTTAATTAAAAATCATTTACGCAGCAATCGCACCACGAGGATGATCGTCCTTCGTATGCACCACAACCTCAGAATTTCGGAAGACATCACGACTCAGGACCCCCGCAACCTTCTCCAAGGTCTCCTAGCCCTCCAGGGGGTGGAAAATTATCGGCAGCCGAAATTTCCAAAGGTCTCGGCCTTGGCGATGACGAAGATTAGTTTAAACGAATTTTAAATAATACTTAAATAATTCTCAGCAGCACATTGAAGTTTTCTCTGGCTTACTCTTTCACATTGAAGAAGCATCACAAAGCTTTAACAGGGTGTCTACCTTTCCTGGAAAATCTGGAAATGTCAGGGAATTTTTTTTTAAAGTCAGGGAATTTTTTCGAGAGCGTGCTTAATTTTTTTTTCAATTGCAATATAAAATTGAATAACAATGATCCTTCATTTGTAAAAGTAGCTTTATATTACTGTATATTAACTATTTTAGTTGAAAATTCATCTTTTTGGTTTAAAATACAACTATTCCAGTTGAAAATTTATCGCTTTGTATGAAAATGTAAATATTTTTTTGAAAATTATTATCTTTTTTTAAATCTGAAAATGTAAATTTTCCAATTGAATATTTCATCATTTTAGTTGAAAATTTATCTCTTTAATTGAACCTTAACTTTTTAACTAAAAATTTAACTATTCAATTTTCAGTTTAAAAATTATCTTTTCTAGTTGAAAATTCGTATTTTTTGGTAGAAATTAATATTTTTTTTTTAATTCATTTTCTTGATTGAAATTTTATCTCTTTGGGTGAAAATTCAAATATTCCAGTTAAAGATTCATCATTTTAGTACAAAATTTATCTTTTTGGTTCAAAATTACACTATTCTAGTTAAAAATTTATAATTTTAGTTGAGAATTCATCACTTTGTATGAAAATGTAACTAATTTGTTGATTTTTTTTTCTTTTTAGTTTCAACTAAAAAAGTAAATATTTTAATTGAATGACCCATAATTTTAGTTGAAAATTTATCTCTTTGGTTGACAATTCATTTTTTTTAACTAAAAATTTAACTATTCAATTTTTGGTCAACAATTATGTTTTTTAGTCGAAAATTCACGTATTTTATTGAAAAGTCGTCTTTTTTGGTAGCAATTAATCTTCTTGGTTGAAAATTTGACTATTCCAGTTAAAGATTCATCATTTTAGTTAAAAATTCATCTTTTTGCCTTAAAATTCAACTATTCCTGTTGAAAATTCATCATTTTAGTTGAATGCTCATCACTTTGGTGGAAAATTGAGCTATTTTGTTGAAAATTCGTTCTTTTCTTTGGTTATTTTTTTTTAACTGAAAATTTATCTATTTTGTTGAAAATTCGTTTTTTTTTTGTGTAAAATAAGTTTTTAAATTAAAAATTGAAAATTCAACTGATCTAGTTAAGTATTCCATCATTTTAATAAAAAATTTATCTCTAATTGAAAATTTAATTATTCAGTTTTTGGTTGAAAATTCATCTCTTTTGTTGAAATTTGAACTGCATATTTTGTTAAAACATAGTTTTTTCTGTTGAAAATTAATTTCTGTACCTGAAAATTTAGCTATTCCATTTTTGGTTAAATATTGATCTTCTTTATTTGAAAATTCAATTGTTTGGTTGAAAATTCCTGTAATTTGTTGAAAATTCAACTATTTTGTTGCGACATGTTTTTTTTTTAAATTAATTATTTAACTGAAAATTTGTCTATTCCATTTTTGGTGTTTTTAATTTAAAATTAAACTATTTGGTTGAAAATTGATCTTTTTTGTTGTTAAAAATTCAATTATTCGGTTAAGAATTAATATATTTGGTTAAAAATCGTCTCTTTTGATTGAAAATAAATCTTTTTAGTTGAAAATTTAACTATTTTGTTGAAAGTGTATTATTTTTACTGGAGAAGTTGGTAATTTTAATCGGTTGAAATTGAATTCGAAGAGTCCCCCCATTAATTTTACCTAAATATGCACTGAATGATAAGTATAAGAAGATAAAATAAAAATTTGTTTGAATTATTATTCAAACTCATGCAATTAAGAGACAAATTCAAGAAGTGAAGAATTATGTTTTTAAAATTATTTAATTAATCAATGCGGCTAAATCCCTAGCAACTGAAAAAAAACATTATTTTGAGTCGGTTGTTTTAAAAAATGCGAAATATTTAAATAATTCTATATTATGCAAAATTATACCTTGAAAAAACATGGAATTGTCAAGAAATTTTTTTAGGATTTGAGTAGATACCCCGTTTAAACAGAGAATTATAGTTTAATTATTACTGTTGAATCAAAAGTAAAAATGTTTATGCATAATAAGAAAATATGTTAAGACAGCGAATTTTATTCGATGTTTGAAAAAGGCCTTGTAGCTCTATGTCGAAAGGGCGTAACGCATTTTTTGCGAGTACAAAGATAATCTCACATATTTCCGTTGTATTGTAAGATAAATTTTATTGAACACGTTAAGGATAATTTTAGATTTACCAAGATATTGAACGCTATTTTTTTCTATGCGGTATTTTTAAGGTTAATAGAAACAGGAACGTCGAGTGAAATAGTTTTAAACAACTTATCTGATTGTTGAGAATCTTATTTTTTTATCTTGAGACGCTGAACTTTTAAGCTCGCTTTTAAGTCTCGATGTACGGATAATGCTACACAGTTGTATGCACAATTGCTTTCAAAGCAATAAAATAAATTAATTTATGTGAATGAACCTTTTTTAATTAGTAATCTTGGTCTAGGGCTATTGTCGATGAAGACGCTTCTGCTGTTGGTCTCCTTTTTTTCTGTAAAAGGAATATAGGCTGTGAATTTAATTTTTGGGAGCATTTTAATTTAAATATCAACAGGGCTTGGATCTTGCGACTTTTTTCAACTTTTTTTTTTAAATGCGACTTTTCGCGATTTTCTGAAGAAAAATACGACTATTGTTAGTTTCAGTTTTAATCACAATGAAATTTTTTAAATTGAAATTCAAAACTAGAAAAAAATGTATCATTTGATTTGAGAAAATTAAAAATTCAATAATTTATCATTTGAGCTCTATAATTTGAAAAAAAATTAATTAAGAACGTTTAAAGTGAACAATTTCTAATTTCGTGAATGCTTATTCAATGTTTTAATTTTTTTTAACTGTAAGCCTAAACAGTTAGGCATTTTCAAGTCAAAACAGTTTAAAATCAATGAATTTTAAATTCAAATACAGTCTTCACACTCTTTCCCCTATTCTTCTTTTTTAAACGAATTTTTCTTTTTTTCTCCACGTTTTCAGGAAATTGACCCGTTTTTCGTTTTTTTTTCGCATAAATGAGAACTAAATTAATACAACCTATTAAGAAAGTCCAACTATTTGTGGTTAGAAGTTCATTCTTTTTGGTTAAAAATTTGACTATTTGGTTGAAAACTTAATTGTTTTTTTTTTCAAAATTCCTCTTTTTAGGTCAAAAATGTAACTGTTTTGTACAACATTAGCCTTTTTGATAGAAAATTCATACTTTTAGATTGAAAGTTTCCCTTTTATGGTAGAAGTCATATTTTTGTTGAAAGTTCATCTTTATTAATCATAAATTAACTTTTTTGTTGAAAATTTAAGTCTTCTAAAAAAACTCGTCTTTTTGTTTAAAAGACAACTGTTCGGTGGAAAATGCTACTGCTTTTGGTTAAGGTTTAATCTCTCTTATTTGAAAATCCGACCATTTGGTTTAAGATTTAATTATTTTGTTCAAAAGACATCTTTTTTGGTGAAAAATTCAACTGTTTTTTTGTACATTCGTTTTTATAGATAGAAAATTCGTAATTATGGATTGAAAATTTATCTTTCTTGGTAGAAAATTAACTTTTTTTGTTAAAAACTGAACTGTTTTCTAAAAAATTCGTCATGTTGCTTCAAAATTCAACTATTTGGGTAAAATTTAACTGTTTTTTTTGAAAATTCGCCTCTTTTGATTGAAAGTCCAACTATTTGGTTGAAAATTCATATTTTTTTGTTGAAAATGATCTTTTATGTTGTAAATGCAACTCTTTGGTTAAAATAGTTTTTCCTTAAATTTAACTATTTGACTGAAAATAATTCTTTTGAGTTTGGAAATCAACTGTTTTCTAAACAATTCGACTTTTTACCTTGAAAACTCAACTGTTTTGTTAAAAATGCATCCTTTTTGATTGAAAATTCGTATTTTATGGTATATATTTATATTTTTTATACAAAATTCATCTTTTTTAATTAAAAATAAATTTTGTTGTTGAAAATTGAATTGTCTTTTAAAAAGTTCGTATTTTTGGCATAAAAATGCAAGTATTTGGTTAAAAATTCATCTGTTTTGTTGAATATTCGTTCCTTTTGATTGAAAGTCCATCTACTTGGTTGTAAATGCAACTGTTTAAATAAAAAAATATATATATATTTTTTTGTTGAAAATTCAACAATTTGGCTAAAAATGCATCTTCTTTAATTGCAAACTACTTATTTGTTAAAAATTCAACTTTACAACCTGATAATTCAATAGTATTCTTAAAAATTTGTCTTCTTTGCTTGAAAATTTAACTATTCGGTTAAAAATGCAATTGTTTTTGGTTGAAAATTCAATTATTTTGTTCATAATTCAACTTTTTTGGTAAATTTAACTATTTCGTTGAAAATTTAATTATTTTGCCACATTCATCTTTTTTGGTGAAAAATTCAACTGTTTTGTTGCAAATTCGTATTTCCAGATAGAAAATTCCTCCTTATGGATTGAACATTCATCTTTCTTGATTAAAATTGAACTTTTTTGTTAGAAATTCAATTGCCTTCTAAAAAAATAATCTTTTTGCTTGATTCAACTATTTTCTTGATAATTCAAGTTTTCAGGATGATTATTCAAATGTCTTTCTAAAAATTCGCCTTTTTGGCTTGAAAATTTAACTATTTGGTTGAAAATTTAATTATTTTGTTGAATATTCGTCTTTTTTTGGTAAAAAATTTCAACTGTTTTGTTGAAAATTCGCCTTTTCAGATAGAAAATTCGTCCTTATGGATGGAACATTGACCGTTCTTGGTTGAAATTGAACTTTTTAGTTGAAAATTCAAATGTCTTCTAAAAAATCATCTTTTCCCTTGAAAATTCAACTATTTAGTTAACAATTCAATTATTTTGTTGAAAATTCAACTTTTCAGGTTGATTATTCAAATGTCTTTTAAAAAATTCGCGTTTTTGGCTTAAAAATTCAACTATTTGGTTGAAAATGCAACTGTTTTGGGTTGTAAATTCAAGTATTTTGTTCAAAATTAATCTATTTTGGTAAAAAATGTAACTGTTTTGTTGAGAATTCGTCTTTCCAGATAGAAAATTTGTCCTTATGAATTGTACATTCATCTTTCTTGGTTGAAATTGAACTTTTTTGTTGAAAATTTATTCGTCTTTTAAAAAAATCATCCTTTTGCTTGAAAATTCAACTTCTCAGGTTGATTATTTAAATGTATTTTAAAACATTTGCTTTTTTAGCTAGAAAATTCAACTATTTGGTTAAGGTTTATCTTTTTTGTTAGAAAATTCGATCATTTGGTTGAAAAGTAATCCTTGTAGGTTGAAAATGCAACTATTTATCTAGAACTTAAATTAGTTTTTTAAAATTCGTCTCTTTTGCTTAAAAGTTCTCAACTATTTGGTTGTTAATGCAACTGCTTGAATTTTTTTTTTAATCTAACTGCTTTATTGAAATTTAATGTTTTGCGTTTGAAAATCAACTATTTTTGAAACTATTCGTCTTTTTTAGCTTAATTGTCAACTCTTTTTTTTTTAAATTCAACTTTTTGGATTGAAAATCCGCCTTTTATGGTAGAAATGTCATATTATTGTTGTTGAAAATTTAATTTTCTTCTAAAAAATTCGTATTTTTTGGATGAAAATGCAATTTCTTGATTGAAAATTCAACTGTTTTGTTGAAAATTTGTCTCTTTTGTTTGAAAGTTCAACTATTTGTTGAACTATTGTTGAAACTATTGTTAAACAATTTTTTTATCTTTTAAGTAATTATGCTACTAGCGAGACTTTTTTAAGCCTTTTGGTCGATCCGAGCCCTGTATCAATTTTAATGTTATAATTTAACATACTTTTGAGTCGGCTTTCAAAGCACGGAGTCGTTTTCTTTGATTTCTGGTGAAGAAACCTACTTTTGTCAATATTAAAATTAGCAAAATAAGTAAAAGAATTCCTAATAGAATTGATAATATCAAAATCCAAAGGGCGATTTTTTCTTCAATAGGTGATCCCAAAAATGTCGTTCCCACAAAAGTTGTATTGCTTTTTGTTTCGATTGTGTTAGCAAATCCCTCTGACTTTGTGATAATCATTGCACCTTCCGTAACAAAAAATAAAATGTCTTTTCTCTCCATCTCGGTCGCTGAAAACAATATTTATTTTAATTTTTAAGAATTTCTATTTTTAATTAAACTAATAATCTTACATTGAAAAATCGGCGATTGTAATTCCATCTTCAGAACAATTTTTGTATTCGATGAATTCAAAAGTCCATCTAACTTGCAATTTACTTTTATACAATTAATTATTGGATTCGAACAATTTATGTATAAACTTCTATTTTCAGGTGGCACATATTTTAAACGGTTTTCTGCCACTTTAATCGCTTCGAAAACTGCGATTGGTTTTGATTTTTCAAAATCACCATTTAGTACTGAATTACTTTCTTCCTTGAGCGGAATGAACCTTTCTTTATTTGAATCGAAACAAACAATCTCCTGATTATTTACGAATCCGACAATCTGAATGATTTTAGCGACTTCAATATTATTTTCTTCCTCTTGCAGAACAGTAGGAATTTTTAAGGTGACTATGACTTCTTCTACTGCACAAGAACTGAATTGTTGAATTTCGTAAAGATGCTCGAAAATTCGGTTCTTTGGATTTTCTTCCTCTCTCGAATATGAATACAAATCTTCTGGTGTTTTCCTTAACATTTAGGGAATTTTTATTTTTGATATTTAAAGTTGAATAGAGAATTGACACTAATTATTGTAGACTTACCCCGATAAAAGTATGTCTAAGTCGACAGTAAAATAAATTGGCATTTTGTAAATAGTATTCTGGTTTGAGTTTAAACTTTGAGTCGAAATTTCAGCTTTGAGTTCTATATAATTACTGTCGCACTTTAATCCACTTGTGGCCAGTTCTAATTTTATGATTTTCTAAGAGAAATTGAATATAGAAAAAGTCGTGTCATTATTTTCAAAGGGTTTAAAAGTTCTTGAGAATTTTCGCAAATAGAAATTTAATAGTTGCTTTAAATTAAATTATAGTTATATATAATTACATATAAATTAAATTTGTAAACATGTCCACAGTTTTAAAAAATTGAGAAAAATTAAATTATGGACAGAAACATTATCGGTACCGACAATAAGATTTCTGGTGAAATTTTAAACGATTCAGGTTGTATATTAAAATATTAGTTTTAAGTTTTGAAGATTTCAAAATACATCGAAAAAGAATCTGGAAGTTTTGAAGACCTTTTTTAATTTTACAGAATTGTAATTAAAGTATGAGAACCGAATGATTTAAAAAAATACACATTTAAAAGTTTTAGAAGCTTTTCAAAGATTCGAAAATAATTTGAATCTTGAGAAGATCTCAAAAAACTTGTAAAAAATGCAGGTTTTTGAAGATTTCGAAAAAAGAAGCTTTTTAAGTATGTATTTAGAAAGGTTTCACGATAATAAAAAAAGGTTCTTAAAATTCCAGGAAAACTCAACTGATTTTTTATTTAGAAAAATTGATTTAAGAGAATATTTAAAAAGATTTTAAAAGATTTCCAAAATTATCAAAACAGAATCTGGAAGATTTTAAGGCAATTTCTTTAATTTTTCAGAATTAAAAAAAATTGTTGGGAAAATTCCAATAATTTAAAAAGATTTAACAAGGGTTAAAAGTTATAACAGGATTAAAAAACAATTTAAAATTTAAATATTTCAAAAATTAAAACAAAATATAAAAAAGTTTTTAATAAATAAACAAATATTCTTATAATATTCATTAATTAATTCAAAATTAATTTATATTTAAAATTAATCATTTTTATTAACAAAATAGTTATAGGCCTTACAAATATTATAATATATAAATTTAATTCGTGTTAGGTTAAAAGATATTTGAGAATTCAAGAAGTTTTAAGGAGTTTAAAAATATTTTTAGGCTTTGAACAATTTCCGAAAATTTATAAAATATTTTTTAATTTCTTCCAAACTTCTAAAAGTCCTAAATATCTTTTAAATTGACTCGAATTTTTCCTAAAATGTTATAAAATCCTGTAAATTAAGAAAATAATGATACTTTTTCAACATATCTGAAAACTTAACAAATCTTTTTGAATTTTCTAAAGAATCTTAGGAAAATTATATTCATATAACCTCAAAAACAAATGAACAAATAAAGTTGTAAAAGAAATAGTTATTCGAAATTGTTTTGTGTTAAAAATTATTTTTTCCTCAAATTATAATTTGGGTGTCAGTTCTTTTTCCTTTTTGATTGAAAAATCTTTTTTAAAAAAATCTTTTTTTTCATCAAATTAAAATCAAAATCTTTTTTAATTGAAATATCAACTATTACATTTTCCGTTGAAAATTCATCTTTCTTCATTAAAAATTGAAATACTTGGTTAAAAATTGAACTACTTTGTTAAAAATTCATTTTTTCTCTTGAAGGTTCATAATTTTAGTTGAAAATTCCTCTCTTTGGTTAACAATGTAATTATTTCGTTGAAGATTCATCTTTTTTGTAGAAAATTCATATATTTTGTTAAAAATTCATATTTTTAGGTTAAAAAATTGAACTGTTTTGTAGAGAATTTATCTCTTTTTGAAAGATTTCATTTTTTGTTGTTAAAAATTCAACTAGCAAAAATTAATCTTTTATAGTTGAGGATTCAACTATTTTGTTTAAAATTCGTCTATTTTGGATGAATTTAACTTTTTTTTAAATTAAAATTTTGTTGTTCTTAAAATATCAATTATGTGTTACATTTTTTGTGGAGAATTCATCTGCTTGGGTTGAAATTTCAACTATTTGGCTGGAAATTTACTTTTTGGTAGAATTTTGAGTTTTCATATCTGAAAGCTTCAAAAATATTTGTGAATTTTCTCAAGAATCTTAGGAAAATTATATTTATATTACTTTGAAAACAAATAAATTACAAAAATAAATATTTATTAGAAATGATTTTTAGTACAAAATATATTTTGTACTCAAAATTATTTTTCGCCTATTGATGATTCTAGTTATAATAAAAAATAGAAGAAAGTTAAAAAATCTTACGCTGCTTTCTAAAGGATTTCCAGCATCACAATTCACTTCAATTGCTCCTTCAATTCCATTCATTTCCATTGAATTTTCGCTACATTCTGGAGGAATACTTGCTAAAACTAGTGGTTCTGAAATCAGAATTCGAACTTCGGTTTGATAAGCATGTTCACCTTCATTCGAAATATTCAAAAATATTGCAAAAGTATTTCGAGATCCAATAACAAAACTATTATTTTGCAAATCGCTCGACATCGAAATATCTAGTTTTGAATTGCAGATATCATCAGATCCACAATCAACAGCAAAATGCAATGGAACCGAATCTTCAGTTTTAGAATTTTCTTTGTTTATGACAGGGCAAGTTTTGCAGAACTCGTTTTTGGCAATTGTTTCATTATTTGAATCGAAAATGAGAGATACTGCTATTTCGATTGGATCTATAAAGTTCTGGATCTTATCCTGAAATAAGAATTGAAAACATTAAGCTTAAGTGGAAACGGCTATTTCAATTTTCAAATGTAAAAATAATGAAACTTTTGATTTTACATTGAGATATATTTTGAAGTTGTCACACAACTCGATTCCCTTGCTCAAAGTTCTTGGAAGTTCGTAAATCGTTGCATTATTTGCTTCTTCTGATAATCTAGCTCTTCCAAAAAGTTCATCAATCTTCAATAGTACCGTCACGTCTGGAAAATAATAGTAGATTATGTACTTAGGCCGTAAAGTTGAACGTTATACGAGGATGCAGAATTTAAGGTCCGAGTCGAAGGCGAAGACGGTAAAAGTGCATCCGAGTATAAAACAACTTTACTGCTGTGGTACATACGATACTTTATCTGAAATAAGCCCTTTTACTTCTTCCCCTTTCTCTTGTCCTTTTACCTTTTTACCTTTTCCTGTCCCATTTCTACTTCCTTTTTTCCTTCCCTTGTTTCCTTTCCTTTTTCCCTTTCCCCTTCTCATTTTCCTCTTTTCCCTGCCCTTTCCCCCTTTCGTTCTTTCCCTTTTCCCCCTTTCCCTGTCTTCACTTTCCCATTTTCTCCTTTCCTTCTTCCTTTTTCCCCTTATCTTCTTTCGTTTTTCCCTTTTATTTTCCCCTTTTCGCTTCCCTTATCCCCTTTCATTTCCCCCTTTTCCCCTTTCATTTTCCCCTTTCCTTTTCCCTTTAGTTTTCCCCATTCCTCTTCTCTTCCCCCCTTTTCGTTTCCTTTGTCCCCTTCCCCCTTTTCTTTTTCCCCGTGGTGCATACGATACTTTATCTGAAATAGGCCCTTTTACCCTTCATTTTTTCCCTTTCTCTCATTTCTTTCCCATTTCCCCTTTCCCCTTAACTTTTTCCCTTTCTATCATTTCTTTCCCTTTCCCATTTCCCCTTCACTTTTTCCCTTTTAATCATTTCTTTCCCCTTTCCTCCTTTTTCTTTTCCTCTTTTCCCCATTCCCTGTCCCCTTCTTCCTTTTCCGTTTCCCTTGTCCCCTTCACTTTTCCGCTTTCATTGCCCCTTTTCCTTTTTTCCCTTCCCTTTTCTCTTTCGTTTTCCCCTTCCCATTTCCCCCTTTCCTCTGCTCTTTCCCCTTTACTTTTCCTCTTTCCCCTTTTTTGTTTCCCTTGCCCCCTTGACCCTTTTCTTTTCCCCTTTCCGCTTCCCTTGTCCTCTTTCATTTTCACCTTTCCTGTTTCCTTTTCCCCCTTTCCCCTCCCCTTTTGTGTCCCCTTTTGTTTCCCCTTTCCTCTTCCCTTTTGTGTCCCCTTTCCTCTTTCTCCTTCCAATTTCCCCCTTTTCACTTCCTTTTCCTCTTTGCCCCTTTCCCTGTCTCCTTTTTCCTTTTCCCTTGCCCCCTTTCCCCTTTTCATTTCCCCCTTCTTATTTCCCTTTCCTTTTCTTTCTCTTTCTCACTTATTCGCTTCTTCCTCCTTGCAGTCACTTTACGTGCCGCTTAACGCAGTACAATAAAGTCCACTTTACGTGCCGTTCGTCGCGGAACAATAAAATGCTATTTTACTGCCGCGCCGTGGGCAGATAAAGAGCTCATTTTCTGCCTATTTCAGATAAATTATTTTAAAGCTTTTTTCACAGCTAACAAAATTCCAGATACAAAATTTAATAATCAGTAGTGAAAATGATGAAAATGTTCTAAATGAAAAAAAAAATAATAAACTTGTTTCGGTTCTTTACGACACTTTCTGACATTAATTTTCACATTCTCATCAGAGAAGGTATTAGACTTGTGTAAAATTTGGCCTCCCCTGTTTTTGTCAAATGGCTACGTTTTGAGGCCTCCTAAACCCAAAAAACAGGTTTTCGCGAATGTGGCTGCCTTTCTGTGTGTATGTGTATAGATTTTTAGTCTTTTTAGCACGATAACTGTCGAAAGAATTGACTGCATTGGGCTTTGGTATACTCATTGAGTATCCTAAAATGAAGGTCAAGTTCGTTACGGTTATTAGTAGTACTCAAACAGGCTAACAATTCAGCTAAATGACTTTTTTTGATTGAAAAAAAATTACTGGAGTTGTAGCATTTAGAAAATTCAAAAAGGCAAACGAAAATAAACATTTGAAGCTAAACAACGCACGGTATGAAAAAATGTAAGAGAAAGAAAAAAGTTGCATTTTGAACACCCTACGAGACTATCCTAACAACTTTTTGAATTTTCTTGAAAAATCAAAAATTCTAATTTTGACCGCACGAAAAATAATGAAAAATTAAAAATTCCATTTCGCAGTTAAAGTATACAGGATACAAAAAAAGGTGATTGAACAAAAATTTTGTATTCAAAAAAGATCACCAATTTTGTTGCAGATCACTTTTTTATAGGACGCGTAGTTTTTGTTTTATTCGTAAAAGACTGCTTTAAAAAGAGAAAAATTGAATTTTTGGACAAACGACACAAGATACAAAAAAATAAATAGATAAAATTTATTTACCGAAAAAAGAGCTTGAAACTTGTTCTTAATTATTTTTTGATAGAATGCGTAGTTTTTGTTCTAATCGTGAAAAAAAACATTACCATTAAAAAAATTAAATTTTTGGAAAAATGACGCTAGGCACGAAAAAAAATGAATCAACAAAAAGTGTGCGTTCAAAAAAGATCCACAAATTTGTTAGCGATCACTTTTTGA
>JAUELO010000346.1:518548-535366 GCA_032357855.1 Amphibolips quercusostensackenii
GGGGTCGATACTGTTCCGAATATTTTAACAAATAAATCTTATAGGAAATTCATGTATCCAAAAATATATAGTACGTAACGTTAATGTTTAGTAATTTAACAATCAAACATTACAATTATCTTGTAAAGACTTCATATCTGTATATTTAAATGAGTATTTTGATTTTTCTATTATGCTGTCAAAAAAATAATATCTAGGAAAACAAAGTTTTTTCTAAATTTTTGAAATGAGTACCACCCGAAAAAATCATTCAAATTTTTTCAAGTTTATCATATTGAGGTAAGATATTTGAAAAGGTTAAAGGATTTCAAAGGATTTCCAAGATTGCCATGTATTTCAAAGGAGTGTGAAGGGATTTCAACGGAATTCATAGAATGTCAAATATTTCAAGAGATTTCAAGAAATATCATCAGGCTTGATATAATTTCCGGGAATTTTATAAAATTTTGAAGAATTTATAAACAAGAATTGAGGGGCTTAAAAAAATTCAAAGGGATTTTCAAATATGTCAAGGCATTTCCAAATATTAAAAATAGTTAAAAAATTTTTTAAGAATTTAAAATATTTTAGGAAGTATTAAAACATCCCAAGAAATTTCGATACATTTCAAGACATTTTAAAGGGTTTTAAAGATTTTGGGGTATTTTAAAAGATACCAAAGAATTTTCAAAAGCTTTAAAAGATTTCTGGGGATTCCAAAAAATTCAAAGAATTGGAAATATTTTAGGGTATTTTAAAGCAGTTTTAAGGAATATTATCAGATTTCATGTCACATTTTGAAAGATTATGAGAAATTTTTCAAAACTTTTAAAAATTGTGAGGGAATTCAAAAGACTTCAAAGGAATATGAAAGTAGTATATGTTAGGATATTTTAAAGGATTCCAAGGAATTTTCAAGAGATTTAAGAAGTTTCAAGAAATTTTAAGGCATATCATCACATTTTATGTAACTTTACAGGATTTCAAAGGATTTTATATTTTAATGAAATTCTAAAAAATGTATTCACAAGAATTGAGGGGTTTTGAATTATTAAACAAATTTAAATATATTTTTAAATCCTCCCCTCCCCTCAAAGGGAGGTGAGGGTAAAAAATTGACAAAAGATTTATTAGGTAATTTATTGATGGCTCAGATCACAAGTGGGTTATTTTGGATTATAAGTGGATTGCCTGGAATATATTGGATTTCCTAGGATTACATGTGGATTGCGTCGCATCTCAAGCGGCTAAAGTCACATTACGAGTGGATAATCTGGTATTACAAGCGGATAACAGGAAATTACGATTGGATTACCTGTGATTGCAAGTGGATTGTTGGGGTTATAAGTGGATTATGTGGGATTAAAAGTGTATTATAATGGGTCATAAGTGGATTATTTGGGGTCACAAGTGGATTATATGAGATTACAAGTATATAACCTAGGTAAACAAGTGGATAAAATTATATTAAAAGCGGATTAGTGTACGTGAGCTGACAACAGATTACCCGGGATTACAAATAGATTTCTTTGTATTGCAAATTGATTACTTGGGATTACGATTAGATAATATGGGCTAATAAGCGAATTAAATGAGATTACAATTGGATAACCTGGGTTAACAATGGGATAAAATGAGATAACAAGCAAGTTAGGTGCGCTTATAGGTGGATTCTAAGGGATTTAAAATGGATTACAAATGAATTTCTTCGGACTACAAGTACATTTCTTCGGATCACAAGTTAATTTGATCGGATTACAAGTGGATCATCTAGGATTATATTGGATTGCCTAGGATTATAAGTGAATAACCTAAAATTAAAAGTGGATTACTTGGATCGTTTAGGTAACTTGTGTTACTTGCAATACGCGCATTTTTTGGATCATTCGGATGACTTAGATCACCTCGAATTGTAAGTGAAATAACCTTGACTACAAGCTGACTATCTGGGACTGCGAGTGAATTACCTACGATTATACTGTCTTTCTTCAATTGCTCGAATTACTTAGATTACCGCGAATTAAAAGTGGATTACTGTGGATTACGAGTTGATTATCTTCGATTGAAATTGTTTTACCTATGGTTACACTAAATTACTTGGATTATCAGGGTTACTCAGATTACGGAGAATTAAAAGTGGTTTACTTTGGATTACAAGTAGATTACGGCGGATTACAAGTGGGTTATCTACGATTGCACTCAATTAGTCGCATTACCTGGGTTACCATTTCAGATAACTGATCGTTTCAGTAGATTACCAGAGTTGTTTCTTCCCCGCTAACTAATAATATACAAATATAAAAAGTATTACTATGATTGCAATTCAAAATTTTACATTTTAATCACTTCAAACAACAAAAATAATGTGAGGGTCATTGATTTTAAAATGTTCACTTTAGAACGTTTTCAAATTTCAAATAATTCAATTTTTAATGCCTAGGTCTCGCATGGTTTTATGCTTAAAGCAATTTTTCCTACACAGATTAATTTGGTAAGAAATTCGGAAAATTGGGAAGCTACCTTAAAAATGTTTAGTTTTTAACGCTATTTGCGAATTTTTTAATTGTGCACGATTTCAATTTAAAGTTATTATATAGTGAAATAGTCCAATTTCAAATATGTATCAGTATTAAATTAGTAATTATGAATGATTCGTTCAGCCATTTTTAATTTTTATATTGCGTCGAAAATTTAAAACGTTATTTTAATTTTGCAGAATTGAAATGTAAGTTTTCAATTTTTAAAGTATCTGAGTAAAAATAATTATTTTCACTTAGATTTGAATTACAGTTGAATTATACTTCAAGCTTGAACGTTCCCCAAATTTTCATTGTTCTATATATAAAAATTTTAATTAAAAAAAAAATGAAATGTCTTACTTTTTATCTTTTGAAATATGTGAATTTCAAATGCTATATGGTCTATGCTATATAGCGTTTATAAATTTAAATTTAAAATTCAACAACTTTAGATGATTGAGTTTAAAATTATTACTAATTACTGATATTTTTTCAAATGAAAAAAAAAGTTTTAGTGAAGTCGAGAAGTTTTAATAAAGCTCTAATTTATTATATAGGTGCAAAAATTGTAGTATTTTTTGTGTACTTTTTTAGGTAGAAAGTAAGAATATAAAATTGAAAATGATAAATAAAATTCCTGCTGAATACAGGAATCCTTTTTCAATGAAGGAAAAATAAATTTTTTATTATTCGGCTAGATTAACATTTTTTGGAAAAAGTTTGAAAATATTTTGATTGGAACTCATTTAGTTCAAATCAGAGTAACAAAATCTTTGTTTATTTTCAAAACAACATTTTTTTACTTAAAATTTTCGTGAATTTGACCACTTTTCTGATGTTCAAACTGCTATTATCAAGCATGCAAATTTTGTTTAAACCAAAAGAAATCATGACTTGCTACATTATTTTAAAAAATAGGGTTCAGGTAAAAAAAGTTAAACTTTAAAAAAATGAATGTTAATCTAGCAGAATTTTTTTTACAATTTTCAGTTTTGTATTCTTACTTGATATCTAAAATAATACACAAAAATTATTTTTACACCATTTTTGCACCTATAGAATAAATTTGAAAAATTTTGAAAGTTTTAAAAACTTTCTGGCATTATCAAAAATTTTTTTCAATTAAAAAAAATCCAGTAGTTTTCTGTCACTAAGAGAAAAACATTCGAAGGGGTTTCGTTTTGGAAATTTGAGCTTCTAATTTTTAAGCGCAATCTTAATTTAAGTTTAAAACTATAACATTTTCAACAATTTTGAGAGATTTAAAAGTTAGGCATAAATATTTAGAAGCATAATTATTTAAAAATTAAAAATTTTCATTTTTACTATCTATTTATAAAATGTAAATTCTTATTGACAAAAAATTACCGACACAGCAAACTGAAAAGTTTTTCATAGTTTTATTAGTGATGTGACTTTTGTGTCTGTCTGGAGAGTTTGGCAAAACTTAAAATTACTATCTACATTTGCATAATTAAAATTTGTTAGGTACACCAATACTTAAAATTTTTTTAATGATATATTATTAAAACGTCAACATGTCATCAACTGTTACTTTCTGAATATAGATAACTAGAATATATTCACCTGGCATACTTGTAGATTATCATATATAATTATATTCAATTTTAAAACAAGCATCTTAAGATTTTTAATTAAAATTTATAAAAAATGAGGAATAGATTAGGTCGTAAAATATATAAATCAAACACAGCTTTAGCTTTGAAGGCCTAAAACAACATTGCAAAATTTATTATTCTAAAAGTTCAGAAAAAACCATAATCTTCTTAATATGTCAAATTTTTATGAATTTTGGTCGATTTTCAATTTGAGTTCAATTAGGAGAAAAGTTTATTTTCACGGTCCTTATGAAACTAAAATAAATGTTAGAGACTTTGGAAAGTATCCTAAATTTTCGTTAAGCCTTTGTAAATTTCCTTACATTCAATACATTTTATGAGATGAAAATTTATGTTTTGCCAGGAAAAAAAATTAAAAGAAATAAAAGTGTATTTTGTTAAGAACAATTTTTGTAGGTTCAACTTTAATATACTTTTATCAAAAGTGTATAGTCTTTAAAAATGAATGGATTTCACGGAATGAGGGCGAATATGGCTCCCTGAACAATTATGGGAGACATTAACTTGAATTTCAGCAAATCTAAATGAAAATGTTAGAATTTAGAAAGAAAATTAGGAAAATAAAAAAAATTGAATTTGAAATTTTTTTTATTATCAATTATTAAAAATTAAAATCCTACGAACTTGTGCTTTAATTTGTTGACGTTTAAAATATAAAAAGTGTTCCAATTTGAAAGTTTTAAAAATATAATACAAAATTTGTTTAAATAACTGGTACTCACGTAGTATTCACACTCAAAATCTTACCAATTTAAAAGTATTAGTTTATTATAATTCAGGTTCATAGGTTGAACAATTTGAAATTAGAGCTTGTCGAATTCTATAAGTTATTTTTTTTGCGTATTAATAAAAAAGTTTCAAATTTTTTAATTTGAATTGTCTACTATTACTTAGATTTCAAAGATAATATAATTTTTTTTAATTTTCCAAAGTAAAACTATTAAAATTACGAATTTAACAAACATGTTTTTAACTCTTTGTTTTTAAATTATACAAATTAAAATCTTCCTTGCTACATGTGAGTGATGCTTTATTTTGTACCCATTTACTTACTTTTTAAAAAGTATTTAGTTTTCATTCTTTCAGTGGTGTTTAAGTTGAATTTTTGTAAATTTTACTTGTAAGATAAAATATAATTACTTAATTAAAAATGATCCATTTCTTGGCTTTTGTTTCCACCTGAAGTGTTTGATTCAAACAAAAATGCAAACTACTTCCTGAAAGCGTCACAAATATTCCTTATGTTTTAATTTTCATTGTCATGATAATTCCCTCAAAAAAAATTGCGGTAGTAATACCTAAAATAAATTTGATTTCAATTATTAAAACTGGAACAGTATTACAGAAAATGAATACCATTATGATGTTTAAATCATATTTAATTATTATTTACTATGCACATGAAATTATTATTTCTTCAGAGATTTATTCAATATCAGATTTAAATTAAATAAATAGATTTCAACAATATTTGTGTCTTGTGATTACATATGAGTTCCAATTAACATCCTGTAATTATTCTAATTAATTGAATAATTACCTGTACCGTTTCTTAATCAGGTTTTATAAAGAAAACCAATCATCTCCATAATTTAATCAAAAGTAAACATTACCTTCATTTAATGAGATCGGTTATTTTTAAATTCACTTATGACTATAGAATGTAAAGGAGATTTTATCTGTTAATTGAAATGGACTCATTTCAAAAATATTTTCAGCTTTTCTGAAGTTGAAGGGTAAAAAGATGTAATCGTATAATTTTATTTTCGAGGATTTCAAATTGAAATCGTTTATTGTGTAAAACTTCAAAAATGAAAATTCAGTCCTCCTTACATCATATTCAGTATTGCGGTGGAAAACAAGAATGATAAGTGGAAGGCCAAATCCCAAATGTAGTTATCACTTTTTTGTTTTACAAATGAATTTACAAACCAAATTTCCAAATTAAAATTTCGCTAATTTTCATATTATTTAAAGTATTTTGCCCCATTGAAAGGGAAAAATAAAATTAAAAATATGATGATTTTTATTAAAGATGAGGCATTTTAAAAATGAGGTCAAGGTTTCTGTAATAGAGTTCGGTAGTAACTTGTGAAAAGTAACTAAATTACTGAAAAGTTACGTTATTTGTAACTTTGAGAGTAATTTTGTTACTATTTTATAAAGTAAGTTGTAACGTAGGTTAGTTACGATTTTTGCAGTATTTTGGAATTTTAATTTATGTTATTTTGTGTTTTTGTATAATGCAACTGTGATTTTAAATTAAAGTCTTTTTTGGTTGGAATATAATATCAACTATTGTATTTTTCGTTGAGAATTCATGTATTACAGTTGAAAAGTACCTTTTTCTTAAAAATTTATACTTTCGGTTTAAAAATGCAACTGTTTTGCGAAAAAAATGTCTTCTTGGCTTGAAAATGCAACAATTCAGTGGACATTTTTTTTCATCTTTCAAAATTCGACTTTTTCTTTTCCAAATTTATCTCTTTTAGTGAAAAATCTAAAGTGTTTAGCTTCAAAAATCAACTGTTTAGTTGAAAATTTGTTTCTTCTTGTTAAATTTAATCGTGTTTGATTTCAATGAAAATATGTTGAGGTTAAAAATTTATGCATTTAGTTAAAAATTCGACTTTTTTATTTATTCGACAAGAAGAAGTAACTTTTTGTTGAAGATTCATACTTTCGGTTTAAAAATACAACTGTTTTGTAGAAAAATTGTTTTCTTGGCTTGAAGATGCAACAATTCAGTAGAAAATTTTTTTCTTTCTTTTGTAAAAATTCTTCACATTTTTGTTTCAAAATTTACCTCTTTTGGTAAAAAAAGCTAATTTTTATTTTGGTTGATAATTCAACCTGTTTGGTAGAAAATTACCTTAGTTTGGTTGAAGATTTAGCTATTTCGTTGAAAATTCGTATTTTTTAAATTCACCTTTAATTACCACCTTTAGTTAAAAATTTACCTATTTGGTTAAAAATAAACTTTTTTGTTGAAAATTTAACTCTTTTATTGAAAATTCCTCTTTTAGTTTGAACATAGTAGAAAATTCAACTGTTTGGTTGAAAATTCATGCATTCTGTTAAAAATTCAACTATTTTTGGAAGAAAGTACAACTTTGGTTAAAAATGAACTTTTTTGTTGGAAATTTAACTTTTTTGTTGAAAATTTGTCTTTTTGGTTTAAAAATGGTAGACACTTCATCTATTCGTCTGAAAATAAATGTTTTTGTTAAGAATTATTATTTTAGGTATGAAAATTTAACCATGCGATTGGAAATTCATGTATTAAAAAAAAACTATTTTGGTAGAAAGTTTAAATTTGGTTGAAAAGTAACTATTTTTGTTGAAAATTCGTCGTTTTGCCTTTAAAATTCATTTCTTTAACTAACGCCTATTCCTCTTTAAATAAAGTTTTCGTGAATTATCATCCTAGTTATTTTGATTTTTAAATTATAAAATTAAGGAAGTGACAAATTAACTTTCAAGGTAACTTCAAATTACTTCATCTAATAACTGTAACAAGTTACTTGAAAAAAAGTAACTTAATCAACACTGTTCTATAACTTATGTCTTAAGTGGAAGTTCTAATAACTAAATACAAAAAAAAACTTAAATTCATATATATTTTATAATCAATCAAAAACACCAAAATCATCCATTTTTGTGAACACTCACCTGAATGTGATTTTCCAAACCATTTGTGGCAAAACATTGAGAACACCAGTAAGTATATCAGCCACACTCAAATGCATAATAAAAAAATGCATTCTCGTCAGTTTTTTTCGGTTGCTGTAGTATCGTTTGAGATAAATAGCAAACAACACGAGTGAATTTCCAATCAAGATGATAACCAAGGTGCAAGCCAAAATCCCAATTTCCCATTTTGCAAGTTCCTCGTCTCTCAAGTCATCTATTAAAGTTCCATTCGTCATAATTGGTCTCTCTGATTTTCACATTTATCACCATTTATAAACACTTCCCTCTTATTGTTACATTCTTTTTGTCTTTATTTCGCATCATCACTATTGAAGTATTCACCCTATCCATCACGAATATTCGGATCCACTTGCAAATTGGATTCTCGATTCTGATTTCTTTTCCGGGGATTAGGTAAAATTTTGATGGAACTTGACGGATAATTTTGAACGATAAATAAATTTCAAACGATAAATAAAAGCTGTTTGAGGAATGATGTTGCTGGCACGGTAGACAGCCGATTGCAGGTCTGACGCCTGGGTGTCAAAGCGTCAAGGATGAATGGAAAGACCGATGCGAAAAAGAAGTATAGTAAAGAGGGAGCCGTGAATGAAGAAGCAGAAGAAGGGAACCTGACGTGACTGGCGTCTCATTAATAATCATATCCGAAATATTAATTAATAACTAGCTACATACTGAGAGGCGTATCTGCAGTGTAATAAACTACGAAGGAGATAATTTATAATGGTCCTACATTAATGGTTTTCCTACCCAAAGTAAGCTCCGGTGACTGAAAATTCTGAGCTTCGATTACGGTGCACCGAAAATTTCATTAACAATATTAGATCATCAATCAAAGGCAGAACAGAAGCCTCTGGAAAATTTAAAAACTCTCTCTTACACGCATTATTAGGATACTTTAGTCACTGACCTAACTTACAACTTTTTGATTAATTGATCATCATTTTTTCCACTTTTAGTGAGAAAAAGTGTCCTTCATAGGGTGTCCTAGGGTAGTCTACATTTTCTGTCTTGTATTTTTATAAATGTTTTCCCAAAATTTGTTTTAATCTACAACAAAATAAATGCAGTTATTAAAAAAAAAATGATTTTTAGAGGTCTCGCAAGTCCCATGAAGTTTACTACGTATTACCCACAAGAAAAAAAGACGTTTTTGTAAATTTAATTCAGAATTGTCAATAGCAGGTGAATCGAGTCAAAATTCGGGATAAATATATTCAAATATGTTTTATAAGCTTGGCTAGTCATCCCGAATTTTCGGGACGACTTGTCCACCCCCTCTTCCAACTCCCAAAATTTTTGAGGACGACTAGATGCAGCCAATTTTTAAATACCCCCCCCCCCCACCATAAGTCTGTTTTATAGGGTCCTAAAAAAACCCCATAAGTAAAAATTTAGATTTTGCGAGTTTTCAGTGCTAATTATGATTTTTTTGCGGTTTTTAAATACAAATTGTTTTTTATACACGAAATACTACTTTTTACTGATAATTAAATGCTTACATAAATTGTTTATCATTCATGTTTTACAGAAATAATTGTTTAAACAACTTATTATCAGAATAATATTCTCTAAGAATAACGCTAGGAAGATGCAGTTTTTTCTGAGATTTTCCACCTTTTTTTTCCACCAATAACGCTAGAAAGTTGAGGTTTTTTCTGAAATTTTTAATTTTTTTCTACTTTTAACTAAGATTGAGTTGAAAATTAATACAATTCACCGAACACAATTGTTTAAACAAATTATTATAATTTATAACTATCTTTTCGAAAAGTAACGCTAGATACTTGCGCCTTTTTCTAAAATTTTTAACTTTTTGTTCACTTTTCACTTAGAACAGGGTAAAAATCAATTTAAGTTAACAAAGATTACAGTCTAAACAATTGATTATCATTTTAAATAATATTATCTTTGAATGAATGCCAAAAAGTTGCAGTTTTTTCTAAAGTATTCAACTATTTCTCCACTTCTCCCTTAGAGCAAGGTAAAAATTAATAAAATTTAACAAACGCAGTTATTTAAATAAATTACTTTTGTTTATAACTATCTTCTCATATAGCCATGACAGATAGTTGCAGTATTTTTCAAAATTTTACACTTTTTGTCAAGTTTTCACTTAGTGAGGTGATAATTAATGCCAGCTAACAAAAATAATTCTTAAAACAAATTATTATTGCTAATAACTATCTTCTCTTAGATATTGGCTAGAAAGTTTCGTTTTTTGTGAAATTTTTAAAATTTGCTTGAGCTTTTTAGTTATGAATAAATAATAAATAAGCAATAGAGAATCGTTTTTTGAACGATCTCTTTCTTTTTGGTAAATATACTTTTTTGGAATAAATCAGATATTTGAAATATTCCTCAAATTTTCTGCATGGATCATACTAAATGTAAATTTCCGTGGAAGTAGTTTTTTATTTGTTTCTAACTAAAATGTTGAATAAAAGGTAAAAATTAAAAAAAAACTGGAGCTTTCTAGCATTACTTTCAGAGAAGATAGTTATAAAGCATAAAAAATTGTTTAAACAATTATGTTCCTTAACTTGCATTAATTATTGCCTTACTAAGTTTAAAACAAGCAAAAAAGTGAAAGAAAAAGCAAAACTATCTAGCTTTAATACAGGAGAAGATAGTTAGAAAAATAATAATATGTTTAAACAATTAGGCTTGTAAAATTGCATTAATTATTACTTTGATCTAAGTGAAAAGTTGACAAAAAATAAAAATTTTTAGAAAATCTACGAATATTTAGCATTACTATAAGAGAAGATAGTTATAAACAGTAATAAATTGTTTTAATAATTATGTCTGTTAAATTTAATTGATTCTGACGACACTCTAAGTGAAAAGTACCCAAAAAAACGAAAATTTCAGAAAAAACGCAACGTTCGACCAATATTGAAAGAGAATATTATCAAAAATGATGATAAATTTTTAAAACAATAATGTTTGTTAAATCGAATTAATTATGACCTCACTCTAATTGAAAAGTTGACCAAAAGTGGAAAATAAAAAAAAACGTAACATTCTATCATTATTCTAAGAGAATATTAATACAAATAATAATAAATTGTTTAAACAATTTTAAATTAAAATTTTTTGGATATTTTCTTGATCTGACTAAAAAGTTGAACATCATTTGAAAAATTCAGAAAATACCGCGACTTTCTAGCTCTATTTTCAGAGAAAATTGCTCTAAATCATAATAAACTGTTAAAAATGTATGTAAATATTTAATTATCATCAGTATAAGGTAGTATTTCATGTATAAGAAACAATTTGAATTTAGAAAACTGCAAGAAAATAATAATTAGCGCCAAAAACTCGCAAAACCTAATTTTTCACTCATGAGGTTTTCTTTGGAAGCCTATAAAATAAACTTTTGGGTTCAATATTCAAGAAAAATTATTTATTTGTATTCTATAGCTAATTGTGAAGGACATGTTGAGTTTCAACTCGACTCACCTGATGTGTACGATCCTGAATAAGATATACATAAACATCTTTTGTTCTTATGGGAAATACGTTTAATCTTCATGGAGCTTGCGGAACCTTTAAATATCAATTTTTTTTTGTGGATTTAAACAAATTTGGCGAAAATATTTATGAAAATACGAGAAAAAAATTTAGACAACTTTAATGTCTGCTCACCTGCCAAACCTGGTAAACCTAGAATAGTGGAATTGCCAGGGAATTTTTTCCAGGACCTGTTTATATATTTTTTTAATCGTAATATAAAATTAAATAACAATGATTTTTCATTTGTAAAAGTAGCTTTATATTACTGAATTTGACTTTATTCGTTAGAAATTATTTTTTTTCTGTAAATTAGTTTTTTTTAAGCTAAGTCAACTAGTCATTTTTGTTGAAAATTCAATGAACTTTTTTGTTCACAAAAAAATTCAACAATTTGGTTGTAAATGCAACTGTTCAGTTAAAAATAAATTTTTTTGTTACAAATCTATCTTTTTGGGTTTAAAACTTGAATTTAAAAAAATTAGTTTTTAGCTTGAAAACTTAGCACTTTCGTTAAAAATATATATCTCTTTTTCTTATCGAGAGTAATACTCAACAGTCGATGCCTAATACATGGTAAATAACTTAATCATAAAAATAAAATGCCTTAATATGTATCCTAAATTTTTAATTTTGTACACTGATCAATAATCTTTGTCATAGATAGATAATTTCTTTTCTGGTTGATAATTCAATTACATGGTTGAAAGTGTACCTGTTTTTGGTTAACCATAAATTTGGGTTTCTTCGAGAGTTTGATATTTTGGTTAAAGAATAATGTTTTAGCTTAAAAATGAAACTATTTGTTTAAAATTTGAATATTTTTGTTAGAAAGTTGTGTCTTTTGCTTGAAAATTTAACTATTTGGTTGAACATTCATCTTTCTTGATTAAAAATAGACTTTTTTTGAAGATTCTTCTTTTTGGGTTTTTTAATTACACCATTTTGTTGTTGATGCAATATATGTCGACTTTAAAGCTTACGAACATGGTTCTTACAATTAATTCAATTTAAAGAAATTTATTCTTTTATTATTCCTCCATTTTCGTAAAAAATCACCATGCTTCCGCTGTTTCGAGAGCATTTTGGGTTTTTAAATCTGATATTTTTTAAAATATCGACGCCATTTTGTTAATTTTAAAACCTCTAAAAAAATTTTCGACGGATTTCAGTAGAGGACGATAAACCTTTCCAGAATATTCATATTTCAATTAGGTAAAAAGCTATAGAGGTTAAAAGGAATAATTCGTGTTTTTTTAAAATAAACTTTAATATTTATCTACGACTTAACGTGTACTTATCTGTCTAATTTTGAATGAATTCGGTCAATTAATGTTTTAAATTTCAAAAATACTATCGTGTACGCTTCTATACTCAAAGGAAGAAAACAAATTTAAAATGCTTTTTGCTTTGAAATACATACCCAATATTTTATTGTTTACTGATTCTGCTTGCTTTAAAATAATAATTTTTTTACCTTAAAGTTAAGGGTTCGCGGTCTAATCCTGTCAACTGACATTTTAGAAATTTTACACGGCGAAGGAAAATCGTTGTTTTTTTTTAAATTTTTAATATTTTTTAAATCGTAAAGTGTTTTTTGTTCATTCACTTAAGAAAAGTAATACGCGTTAGTTTTATAGCATTTAAATCAAAATTGAACGTTATAGGAAAAGTGAAATCTATACATATATTATCGACAAGGGGTCCAGTGGTCTGAACCTATAATCTGCAGTGTTCTATCTGCAGTGTTTCATTAATAAAAATGGGCTCGCATTTTTCTGCCTTGTTTTTAAAAGTACGGGCAAGTTTTATATGTCAAAATGTTTGGAATCGCATGACGAAAATAGATGTGCTTGCAAACATTTGAAATATTTTATTGCAAAAGTTTGCTGAGATACCGAAACGCGATTTTCGAAAATCAATAAAAAAACTGAAAGGAGTTTTGCCGTTTCGTTTGTGGGATATTAACCGCATATAAAAAATGTTTCAGAAAATACAAAAAAATCAATTTTGCAAAAATGTCAGTTAACAGGTTGAGACCGCGGACCCTTCAAATATTAAAATTTTTTTATGATTTAAGCGAAAAATAGTCTCTTTTTATTTAGACACGTTTATGTTTAGACAACCGCGATAATAAAGTATAAGACGTCAATAAGTTTGAATATTTCAATTATAGATTTTCTTTAATCATAATATTTTGCGAATAATAAACAACTATGCACTGAACTTTGAAAATGCTTATGTCAGGTTTTATAATAGACTTTTTTATTTTACACAGAAATAGTTTTCGATCGACGTATATGCATAATTCATGTTCTGCATTACTCATTATGTGCGTACCCTGAAAGAGCACACTAGCTGCTTTATAGTGATGTGATTGACAAGGATCACCGTTATACTTTTTTAACATTTCATTTGTGTGAAGGTAATATGCAACATGTACTTTTCTGTTGCGCTCGACGGCGGAAAATCTAAGTAAAAACACGTAACTCCTAACTCCTCAGAGAAAGTAAGGGGAAATCAACGGAAGGAAAGTAGGGAACGTAAGGGGAGGGGGAGTAGGAGAATTGGATGGAAATGCGGGCAGGGGAATTGAGAAGAGGGGGAAGTAGATGAGGAAGAAGTTCGGGGAGGGAGGGGAAGTGAATATTGAAGTTTTGCGAAGGGAAGTAGAGGAGAAGAGGGGAATGTAGGTGAATTAGGGGAGGGAAAGTATTAGAGGGGGAGATTTGAACGACTTATTTACATTTTAATAGGCTACGAACCCCTATTTCGTAGGCGCAAGGCGCCTACATTAAATAATTTCTGTTTGAAATAAATTTTAAGTCCTAAATCTTGCAGAGCTTACATTATTTACCCTTTTCCCCTTCGTTTCCTCCTTTGTTTTCAAATTCTCCTTTTTTACCTATTTTCAATGCACTCCCCCTTTCCCCTTTTTTCTTTAAATACACGATATTTGAAAATACAATTGTTCCTTTTACATTTGAAAAATTATTCTATGCACAACTAGAATATACTACCACGAGTAGTGAAAGTTTTTTCCTCTTACAGAATGATCTATTATAATTATTTTAACTTTTTTAAATATGACTTATTTCAAACTTAACTATTTAGGATTTGTATAAAACTTTGAACATAAAATAATTTTCCGCAGAATCTATAAAAATTAAATATTTTTGAAATATACTATAATAAGGCATGTTCGCCTGTTTGTCGCACACTGAAATTAAAATTGTTGTTGTCAGGAATAATGAAAGACAAACTTGATTTTTCATTAATTAAAGTTTAAATAGAAAATCGCGAATCGTGTTATAGTTTCACACTTGAAGTATTCTCATTTTTAGAAAAAAAAATCTTATTTTGAGAACATAAAAAATGAGCAGCAACAAAAATGATCATGGTCAATAAATGTTTTTAATTTTAAAAATACTTTTGTGAACACTTCCAATCTTAGAAAAAAAATTATTTTACACACTTTTTGCATTGAAATACATACCCAATATTTTAATTTTTAATGTTTAGATTTATCTGATTCTGCTTACTTTGAAATAATAAATTTTTCATCTTAAAATATTAAATTTTTTTAATGATTATAGATAAAAATATTGTTTTCATTTGGACACGTACTTGTTTAGACAACCGCGATAATAAGATGTAAAACACTTTAACGTCAATAAGTTTAAATATTATAATTCATGAATATTTTTTCTATTTTTTTCCCATTAATTAAAGTTAAAACAGAAAATCATCGATTATGTTATAGTTTTACACTTGAAGTATTCTTATTTTTAGAAAAAAATCTTATTTTGAGAACAGAACAAAGGAGCAGCAACAAAAGTTTTCACGGTTCTTTTCTGTGAAGTAAAAATTTACGGCCATTTCCAACGAACTCTGAACTGAAGGAAAAATGTTATTTGACAAATGATTTCTGTAGGCAGTTTCTACTTCATTATTTTAAAGAAATACAGGTATGAAAAGTTCATGGCAATATTTTTATACATTTTTTAAAATGGTCATATTAGACAACTTCACATCAGTAGTGTATGAAAGTTAAACATTTTATTTAAAAAATGTTTCAAATCGAATAATATAAAATTAAAATTTTCAGGAGTTGACAATATCAAAGTTAAACCTTTAGAGCTGAACAATTTGTAATTTATCAATTGTAAATATAGGTCTTGAAGTATCAAAAAAATATTAAAGATTTAAAAAAATTAACTGCTTGAAATTTAACAATATTTGACTGTAGAGGACAAGCTAAAAGGTTCTTAAAATAAACTTTAAAAAATTTGTATACTTGTAAATTATAAGCGCGTAATTTTAACATATGAGTGAACATAATATATTCTACAAAATTAAAAAAAATAATTTGAAACAATTTAATTTCACGATTATAATTTAAAATTTAGAAGATGAAACTTAGCAAAAAACAGTTGCATTTTTAGCCAAATAGTTGAATTTTCAAGCCAAAAAAAACGAATTTATTAGAAGACAGTTGAATTTCCATTTAAAAAGGATTTATTCTTAACAAAACATGTAATAGTTGATATTTCAGAAAAAAGTATTAATTATTTTTAATAAAGCAGTTATATTGTTAACCAAAAAAGATAAAATTTTAACCCAAAAAGGCGAATTTTGCCATTAAGGCATAGACGTGATTTAGCTGAAATTCAGGATATCTAATTGCTTGGTTTCTAAAATCTAAATTTTTAAAATTTCTAAAAATCTCACGAAATATTTTTCGAAAATTTGGATAATGGCGGACATGGGATTTTGAGTTTTTGAACAACTTTTTTTCCTGATGACGTATCTTAAGTTCTAATTAATTGATTTAATTATACGACATCTGAATTTACTTGTTTTAAGATACATTTCAAAATTTCAAAAATTAAAAATTTTTATATTTTGAGCATTCTAGGAAAAAAATAAAAATGAAAAATGCGTTTCCCAAAAAATGCCGTTTTTTATTTATTTATTTTTTGTTTGTTTTTTTGACAGAGAAAGGTATAAGTGTGGTCTACAAGTCCCAAAAATATTGGAGTGGGTTTGCCAGTGGTTATCCAGAAAAAAATTCAAACGTCAGGTCTTCTATGGCGCGGCGCGGCCCGTACTCTGCTTAAAATGACGGTTATAATCCAGATAAGAACCGGGTAGAAGTTGGATCTTCTTCGGTTATTTTAGAAATGTACACGGTTTTTGTTCCCGGTTTCTATCCTGTACTTGACTGGGTTCTATCTAGTGTGAAATAATGTTCGTACTTGGTCCCTACATGAGTCTTATCCGGAGCTGTGTGGTTTCTACCAGGTTTATATCCGGTGTTTCGAAATACTTATACTCGGTTCTTGGTGTATTCTTATTCGAAATGCATCCCGGGTTTCACTCCGGTTTATACTCGGTACTTGACCAAGTACTACCTGGTATGATATAATTTTCGTACCTGTTCCTTACAT
>JAUELO010000346.1:582192-593581 GCA_032357855.1 Amphibolips quercusostensackenii
GGATGACCCCTAACTCGATTTTGATTAAAATTCCGCTTGCGATTTTTCATTGCGAAATATTCTGAATATGGGTACAAACTGTGCTGTGAAGACTTTACCTGACATACACAGGTCAGCACGCCTCTCTAATTAGATTACTTAGCAATTCAAAGTTCTCAAGAAATATAATAGGCAAGCGGTTTTGTCGGACGAGTCAAATCAAGACCGTTAGCCGAATGTCAATAACAAGTTTCGAGGACACTTATGTTTTTTTTTGAGTGTCATTCAAGAGTCCGCGATAAAAATAAGAAAAATGGCAAGAGAAGTTTTTTATAATTTGGAGACAAATGATTAAATGCAAATTTTAAATTATTGCGAAATCAACTCAAGGTACTGAAGTATTTTTCACAAATTAGAAAAATTTTAAGGCTTTTCATTTTGGACACAGTTTCGTTCATTTTTTTATCCTTTTAACATTAGGGTGGCCTAAATTTATACCTGTAAAAAACTGAAAAATTTCCGTCGAATTAAGTAAAATGCGATTAAACAGGGTTCAGTGCAAATTCAGCAAAATAAAGCGGATAAAAAAACAGCATGAAGGGAATGCGAAAATTTCGATAGGGTTCATACAAATTCAAGGTGAATTTTTAAAAAGTTCAGAAATATTGAAAACGATTTAAAAATATTTAGAAAATTCAATTAATTGTGAAAAAATCAAGGGAATTAAAAAAAATTTAATAAAATGCCTAAGAATTAAAGAGAGAAATAAAAAATTACTAAATTCGAAGGAAATTTGTTTGATTTATATAATTTTGTAAAATTAAGTTTTTTCGCATTCTTATTAACTTCTGCAAAGTCTTTTGAACATTTTTTGGAAAAATACCCATTTGAACAAGTTTTATTTTAAATTATCAAAATTGAGATATCTCAAAATTCAAAATGTGAAGAGTGTAATTTTGGAGAAAGAGAAATTTCCTATTTTATTCAAATCAGTGAACATTAATCCATGCCCCCTGGCTTTTAAAATTAACAGGAAAAAGCTCGATTTTTGAAAAAATGGAAAAAGAAGTATTTGTTATTAACTTTTTCTAAATTAAAGTTTGGTTACCTCTTAAGAAATGCTTTATGAATAATTTCCATTTAATAACTTTTAGTATTCACTCCCCTTCCGAATTTCCTTGTATTGTTCCCGGAAATTCTCTCAAAAATGCAAAATAGCAGTTTTATGTAAAATTCATGCAAAATACGGTATTTTTTTGAATTTTTTAAAATTAATTATTTTTATTCGACAAGTGACACGTTTCAAGGTATTTTTTAACTAATTTTACATTGTTTAGACAATTATTATTTGTCTAAACAAATTTTTTCTGTCTTGAAATCGTAAAGTTATTATTTTTAAAGATAAATGATACAGTTGATGAATTTCGAGAATAATATTTTGTGTTTTATACATTTGAAAAATCATTTCAACAATTTTCTGTTGTCTAAACAATCTTTTTCTCCTGTGAATCTGGAAAAGTTACTATTTAGTGGAATTGATGGTGCAGTTAATGAATTTTAAAAGTGATATTTATTGTGAAAGATAGTTTTGCAATTATTTAAACAATTAATAATTACCCACTTGCACCTTTTCATAGCAAAGGTGCAGAAAATTCTTGTTATTTTGAATCTTTTATACTATGTCGCTTATTTTTCAGTATTTTCTTATTTCAGAACTTATACCCTAATTGTTTACACAATAATTATTTTTTTAAACTAGAATTTTCTCCGCCTTTCCCGTGATAAAGAGTAAGTGATTTGAATTGTTTAAATAATTGCAAAACTGTCTTTTATAAGAAATATTACTCTTGGCATTCATTACCTGCGTCATTAATTTCAGAAAATATTAACTTTCACAATTCACATATTGAATAAATTGTGCAAACAAATTTGTTCAAACAATGACCAAATATCCTAAAAAGTCATCAACAGTATCATTTACCCCCAAGAATAATAATTTTTCACGATCTACAGGCAATAAAATGGTTTTTAACAAATGATAATTGTTTAAATAATTAAAAAATAGTTAAAAGTACTTGACAACTTGTAAGTTTGAAATAAAAATAATTAATTTTTGAAAAATTCAAAGAAATACCGTCTTTGACGTCAATTTTACATAAAACTGGTATTTTGCACTTTTTGAGCTATTTTTTGGGCACAAGACAAGGGGGTTAAGAGAGTCTAAATTTAAAAATATTGGGTGACAAATATTCCTTGAAAATTCCTTAAGAGGTGACCAAAGTTTGATTCACAAGAAGTTAATAGCAAGTACTTCTTATTCCCGTTTTCCTGTTACCCGAACAAATTGGGGTGGGGGGGGTGGGTCGCAAAAAATCAAAAATCGAATTTTGGGACCAGCCTATTAGCTCAGGATTTGAAATTAGGTGCATTTGAATAGAACTAACTCTAATATTAAAGTCTTCACATTTTAAATTTAAGATATTTAGATTTTGATTACTTAAAATAAAACTTGTTCAAACGGGAATTTATCCAAAATTTTTTCAAAAAAGTTTGAAGAAATCACTAAGAATTTGAAAGAATACAATTGAACAAAATTATATAAACCAAAAAATTTCAATCGAAATCAGTAATTTTTCTTTCTTTATCTTTTATTCTTAGACATTTCATCAAATTCTTTAGAATTCTCTTGAGTTTTTCTCAATTCAATACAAATTTTTTTGAACTAATTCAGAATTCTCTCTGAATTGTTATTAATTTCATTGAAGTCTTTTATATTCGCTTGAATTCTTTTTATTGACTCTCAATTCTTTTAAACTCACCTTGAATTCTTAGGTGATTTATAAAATTCTAACTTAATTAAATGGATTAGCAATTTTTTTTAATTCACCCTAGAGTCTTTCAAACTCACTTTGAATCCTCAGGCATTTTATCAAATTCTCTTGTATTCATCTGAATTCACTCAAATTTTACTGAAATCAGTTGAGCATTTTGAAATTTCTTCAACTCACTTAAGCTTTTTTTAAATTCACTTTGAATTTTTATGAATTTTATTTAATTTTTCTGATTTCGCTTGAATTTCTCTAAATGCACTGCAACTTTCTTTTATTAATTGATTTATTTTTTGAATTTATCCTGCATTCACCTGGAATCCTTTTAATTTTTATCGAAATCTTTTCAATCCTTTCGAATTCAAAAGAGCATTAGTCACTTTTGGTCACTTTATTGGTCTCATTCTCATGATTTTACCTGAATTCTTAAGAAGTTGAATTCTTTGGAATTCTCCGGATTTTTTAAATCTCGCGGAATTGAGAAGAATTTAGAATTAAATCTTCCAAATTGTTATAAATGTCTTCAAAGTTTCTTAAATTACATTAAATTTTTATAAATTCAATTCTATTTTACTGAAATCAGTGGAATGTTTTGGATTTTTTGAATTTTTTCAATACACTTGAATTAATTTAGAAGTCTCCCTGTGTTTTCAATTATTTATCCTAAATTTTTTAAATTCTTAAAAAATATTTTTTATTCACTTTAAATGCTTTTAAACTCACTCTGAATTCATGGGTATTTCATCAACTTCTCTTGAATTCTTTTATTTTCACTTCTAATTTATTAAGATCAGTGGAATATTTGGGATTTTTTTTCATAGAATTTTTCTTATTTTTCTTAAATACCTCTAAATTCACTGAAATTTTATTTTACTCTTTAATTCATTTTTTGAATTTATCCTTCATTTGTTAAAATTCAAGTGGAAGCATTATAAATTTTATCGAATTTTTAAAAATCCTTTTGAATTTATGAGAAGATTAGTTACTTTTGTTCACTTTTACGGTCTAATTCTTATTAACTCATCCTGACTTATTAAAAAAAAATTTGAATTCTTTAGAATAATCTTGATTTTTTAAGTCTCGCTGAATTAAAAAGAATTCAAAATTCATTTTTCCAAGTTCTTATTAATGTCTTTAAAGTGTAGTAAATTCAATTAAATTCAATAAAATTGTACTGAAATCAGTGGATTGTTTTGGATTTTTTGAATTTTTTTCAATTTATTTGAATTAATTTAAAATTCTCTCTGAGTTCTGATTTATTTTTCCTAAATTTTTTTAAATTCTGATAAATTTTTTGAATTGACTTAAATTCTTTTAAACTCACTTTGAATTTTTTGTTATTTCATGAAATTCTTTTTCATGCTGTTAAATTCATTTAAATTTCATTAAGATTAGTGGAATATTTTTGAGTTGTTTTTGATCGAATTCTTCATATTTTTCACTGTAGTTTTATTGAATTCATTAGTTTATTTTTTGAATTTATCCTGGATTCGTTAGAATTCAACTGAAATTATTATACATTCAATTGAACTCTTTTAAATTATTTTGTATTCAAAAGAACATTAGTTACTTTTGGTCACTTCCTCGGTCACGCACGGCTCGCTTTGCTCGCAAGTTTAAGCGCGCCTATGGCGCGCGTCTGGTGTATCTTGTACTTTGTGCACAATGATATATCTATCTCGCGCTTCGCGCTCGATGATGTATTTACCTCGCGCTACTCGCTCGGTCTTTGTACTTCCTCCACATTTTTACGCAGAGCTTTTAAAATTAAAGGTCAAGCATCGACAACCGTCATTTGGTGATTGTGAATTCTCTTTTTTTAAAGCTTCTTCGGCCTTAACGAACACATCCACATCACGCACCTCGTGCTTCGCACTCGATTTTGTCCAAAGTGTGAACTGTTCTAAATTAAGTTCAACTCTATTATATCAAATGCATATTATATTTCTTCATGTACATCGGTCTGGGACTGTTTATTCAGATGTTCTAAAATAATGTACAAATTTTATTTTTCATGAGTACTTTGATATTTTTTCTTTATTTTGCACTAATTTTAATTCTCTGCTTTTATAAAAAATGTATTATTTCAATAAATTTATATAATTACAATTCATAATATGCATGGATATTAAAGCATATGTATTTTCATTGTCTTGTTTTTCATAATAAAAAAAATGTGCATCCTGTAGAAAAAACCATTATGTTAATTAACATTTTATTGCACTTTGTGTCGTTTTTTCAAAAACTTAATTTGCTTATTTTCGAGGTTATTTTTTAAGATTTGATCAAAAAATACGCATACTATAAAAAATAGTTAATACCAAATTTGTAAATTTTTTATGAGTAAACAACTTTTGTTCACTAATTTTTTCGGACCTACGCTGTTTTCCAAAAATTAATTTTTTTTATTGTTGATGATATTCTTTACAATTAAAACAAAAACCAACTGTCCGAACAAAACATTTAATAATGACAAGTTTATAGCTCTTTTTTAGCGGAACAACTTCTGTCTCTTAATTTTTTTATACCTTGTGCCGCTTTTTCAAAAATTAAATTTTTTGATTTACATTTTGTACAATTAAAAGAAAAACTACGCGTTCTATCATAAAATGATTGATAACAAATTTATATATCTTTTTGGGTGTACACCTTTTGTTAATAATTTTTTTCGTACCTTGCGTCGTTTTTACAAAAGTTAAATTTTTTAATTTGAAATATTATTTTTATTGATTTAAGCAAAAATTACGCATCCTTTAAAAAAAAGATCATCAACAAACTTTTAGCTCTTTTTTGGTCGAACAACTTTTGTTTATCTATTTTTTGTTGCTTGTGTTCTTGGTCCAAGAATTCAATTTTTTCAATTTTTCGTATTTTTTTACGAATAAAACAAAAACTACGCGTTCAGTCAAAAAGTAATTAATAGCAAATTTGTAGATCTTTTTTAGGTGCACAATTTTTTTTGATTCATCTGTTTTTTTATCATGCAAAGTTTGACCGTAAAATATAATTTTATGTGCGATCAAAATTTGAATTTTTGATTTTTTAGGAAAATTCCAAAAGTTATTATGATAATCTTGTATGTCTTTCAAAAAGCAAAGTTTTTCTATTATTGACTTTTTCCACATAGTGAGATGTTTGGCTCAAAACTTTTATTTGAGTTTTTAAAATTTCTCAAATGCTATAACATTGATAATTTTCTTTTTATCGAAAAAAGTCGTGACGATAAATTGTTTTTCTTTTCGAGTACTATCAACAGCTGCGCATTGATCTTTTAAATCTTGAAAAACATAGTCCAAAAATGTTCAAAGTCCTCTAACATTTTTAATTTTCATCCAAAATAGCTGGCTAAGGAACTCGTTCTTTCTTCTCAGATCACAAACCAGTGTGCAAAATTAAATTTAAGCTAGAAAATTCTTTCGAAAGTTATTGTGTCATCAGAAACAAACAGACTGTCAAACATTTTTCGTAAAAACCACTTTTTCTGACTTAGGGTGTCTCGGAACGTCGAGGATTGACGAAAACTGGATAGATCCACATTTCCATGAAACTCAGACATGCCATCATAAATGATGAGAATGTAAAAAATTCGAATTTTACTGGAATGTGTAATGTTTTAGATTTTTTGAAATTTTTTTAACTCATGTGAATTGATTTAGAATTTACCCTGAGTTCTTAATAATTTATCCTAAATTCTTTCAAATTCTGTTAAATTTTTTTAATAACTGAAAATTTATTTACATTCAATTTAAATTCTTAGGTATTTCATCGAATTCTCCTGAGTTCTTCTATCTTCACTTCAAGTTTGCTGAAATTAATGTAATATTTTGGCTTTTCTTCATCGAATTTTCCTGATTTTTCTGAAATCCCTCTGAATTTACTCGAATGTTATTTTATTCATTAGATTATTTTCTAAATTTATCCTGAATTCGTTCAAACTCAACTAGAGTTATTATAAATGTCATAGAATTCTTATTTAATTCTTTAGAATTCAAAAGAACATTAGTTACCTTTGGTCACTTTGTTGGTTTGATTCTTATTAATTTATCCTAAATTCTTTTAAAAAATTCGAATTTTTTGGAATTCTCTTGATTTTATAAAATCTTGTTAAATCATTTTCAATTCACTTGAATTCTTCTACATTCACTCAATTCTACTTAATGAAATAGATTAAAAATTTTATTATTGTTTTTTTTTTACACTAGAATATTTTAGATTTTGTTTCCATTTACTTGAATTTTTTTTAATTCGCCTTCAATTTTTATGAAGGCTGTGTCTAGTCGTCCCGAAAAATTAGAGGACTTGGTAAAGGGGATGGCCTAGCCGTCCCGAATTTTCGGGACGAATAGCCAAGCTCATAAAAAATATGGGACTAGTCATTCCGAATTTCGGGACGACGAGACACTTCGTTTTATGAATTTAATTGAATCCTTCGCATTTTCGTTAACTTCTCTAAATTCAATAAAATTTCATTTAATTCATTGGTTTCATTTTTGAATTTATCCTAATTTTGTTAGAATTCACCCAGAATTCTTATGAATTGCATCGAATTCTTTTTTTTCTTTTGAGTTAAAAAAAAAACATTAGTCATTTTTCGTCACTTTTTTGGTTAACTTTTTATTAATTCGTCCTGAATTCAGTCGAAATCAAAAGAACATAAGTCACTGCTAGTCACTTTTGTGGTTTAAATAAATAGCTTTTAGAATAGTTAATCTATCTGTTGATTAATAATATTAATATCTAGAAAATATTTATTCTTAGAATGTTTTAAAGTGATCTGTTTTTTAAAATATTTTTCAAAGACGTTTGAAATGTTAATACTCTAAGAAAAAAAGATCGATTTCTTGTCAAAGATTCATAAAAACCAATTTGGAATAAATTATCATATTACCCATTTACAAACCTGGATTACTGATTTTGGGCTACCGACTGAGAAGTAAATAAATGATTTCGAATTGTAAATAGATTCAAGATTTATATTTATCAAGCAGCAAATTTAGGAAGCTATAGTTTTCAAAGGTTTTGAGATTCTGAGATGATTCATTTGAGTGGATGAAAATTCGAATTTAAATCTCTGAAATTATTTTATCGCTGTCAGTTGAAAAAAAAAAAATTTTACATGTGTTTATTGTAGAAGACAGAACTTGATATTATTATCCAAAATATTTGACCAGAAATTCCTATTACTACGACGGCTTTCATCCGCGCACAACTAAGGCAAGTGCTACTTAACTTCAGTGATCGAAAGAGAAGCCATGAGCAATTTTACGTATCCAAAGGCATATATTATCATTATTGAATAATGATCAGAATATAGAAATTAAATTTAGGCTAAATCAAACTTCATATTTCTCTTCAAAGTCCCAAATAAAACTCAAAACACAAAAATCTTAAAAATTAAAAAAAATGTAAAACTCTTAGAACTGAACGCGATAAAACTTTGACGAGCACACCCACAAATACTTCTTCTTTTTGGTAAAGAAAATACGGTTTAAAAATTTTCTTTCATTCAAAAAAATTGTTCAGATGTTCCGCTAGGCCGTTTGAGGTGTGAAAATGAATTTATACCAAATCCGCTAATATCTTCGCAAAAATTGGTGTTGTTTTATTAAATTTAAGACTTATTTTCCAATTGATAAAAAATAATTTCTGGGTATTAAAGATATTTTAGACTCAATTTCTATTTTTTAAATCGAAAACTAAGAAAATTAATTTATAGACGTGAAATGGCCTGGCAAAACATTAGAATTTTTCGTAAATCCTACTTACAAGGGTGAGTCGAAAAAAATTTTTTGAAAATCGGAAATAAAACTATGTATAAAAGTAGCATATGAGGATCCTGAAAAAGTGTAATCAATTTGGATTTGATCCATTAATGCCTTAGTTTTGCGCGTTAACAAAATATGTTTGAAAAATTGTTTATTTTCGTAATTTTGGTATTTTCGTGTATGGAAATTTTTTAAAAATGCTTACTTGCAGCCCCATAATTAGATTATTATTGTTTTGTTGAAAATTGTTTTTAAAAATAATTTTAAGCCCTAAAGAAATGTAGAGTGAATTTTTCAATATAAAAAGTTGAAAACTTGTCAAAAAAATTATCAAAAATTTGTCCTCTGTGCAAAATTATAATTTGTTTAATTTTTCAAAACTTTCAACAAAGTTATTTTATCATTAAATCATTAGAAAACGAATAGCGCAAAAATAATAGATGATTTTTCAAAAACATTTTTTTTTAATTGCTTGAAGAATATGTTTGAATTAGCAGGATATGGGAAAATTAATAACTCCATTTGATTCAACTAAAAAATTATATAAATTCTATGTGTTTCACTATTTTTTAATAAACTCAATTTGTCCAATACAAGGACTTCATGTAACTTTTTCCGCAGATTTGAATAACGCTGTTATTTTTCCTGTATCTCGCATATTTAAACAAATTGTTTAAATAAAATGTTTAAACATTTTATGTATCTTTTTTTACCTCAATGCGCGGTGGAATCTTAGAAAATTTTGTAACCAATAAAATGTGTTTTAAAACCAGTAACACGTACATGGTTAAGCCGTAACGCCCTTCATTTCTTATCGATAACAATGACGCTATATGTGTTGATAAACTAAATTAAAATTTAATAATTAAGGTATATTTGTCCTTTCAATTAATGATTATGTCTGTAGGTTCATTATCCTCTTTAGGGTATCCTTCCCTACTTCCTATAATTCAGAGATTTTTTTAGAGATCGTAAAAATGGATTTAGAAAACTTTGTTAGTTTTTTATTTATAAAATCGGAAATTTTGTTGTGAACATTGAGTTTTCAAGAAACTTTCCTTCTTCTACAAATTTCTCGCTAAAATTTAAACTAAATTAATAAAACCCAATGACAAAATCCAACTATTTTTGCTCAAAATTTAATTCTTGTTTAGTTGAAAAGTCTAACATTATATTTTTGGTCTGGAATTTATTATTTTGGTTAAGGATTTATCTCTTTGGTTGGAAATTTAATTCTATTTTTGAAATGTGGTTTCAGATTTGCTTGAAAATTAATTTTTTTGATTGAAAATTTAACTTATTTGTTTTTGGTTGTAATTTGAAACTTTTTAGCTTAAAATTCGATTGTTCTTCTAAAAAAATTCTACTTTTTAATTAAAAATTTAAGAATTTTGTCGATAATTCATCTTTCTTCCAAAAAATTAAACTTCTTGGTAAAAAAATAAATTTTTGGGTTGAAAATTTAACTCTGGCCTATTTATTAAAAAATATTTTTTTATTTTTCGTTGAAAATTCATGTATTTTGTTGAAAATTGGTATTTTTTTAGTAGAAAATCCATCCTTTTTGGTCAAAAATACAACTGCGTGATTGGAATCTAATGTTCATGTTTCCTTGAGAATTAATTTTTTCGGTCGAAAAATCAGCTACTTGATTCAAAGCTGAACTGCTTTGTGAAAAATTCATACTTTGTTCGTTTAAAGATTCATAATTTTAGTTGAAACTACAAATATTTGGTAGTAAATTAACTTTTTTGTTGGAAATTAAACTTTTTGGTTACAAAGTAAACCATTCATTTAAAATTTTAACTTTTTTTGTCGAAAATTAGGTTTTTTGTTTAAAAATTAATTTTTACTTCCCCATCATTTATGATTGAGAAAGTATTAGAATTCTCCAAAATTTCACACCACAGTTTTTTAACGGATTTGCGCGTTTTGAGACCCCCTGAAGTATAAAATCATGTTTCGTCGAAAAAAGTCTTTCGAAAAAATAAACGGATCAAATCAAGCTTTGCCAGTCGTTTTTTTTTTTTTGGTTTTATGCATCGAAAATTAATAAGTCGAAAATTCTAATTTAAACCCAAACGACGACAGACCATTACAAAAGTTTTTAAAAAGAGTTGTAGCTTTTTAGAAGAACTCTTATGTTTCTTTTAACCATTTTTTGATAAGACATGACATTTTGTTTTTTTTTCGAAAATACTATGGAAAAAATCAAAATCAAATTTTGAGTTAAACGACGCAAAACATAGGAAAAAGTCTCAGAAAGTAATTATAGCTTTTAAGTAGCCATGGAAAATTGTTTCAAACTTTATTTCAATTAGAACTTGTCATTTTTGTTTTATCTATCGGAAGTAATATGCAGAAAATCGAAAATTCAAATTTCGAATCAAACGGCGTGAGCTACGGAAAAAATTTCAACAAGGAATTACACCTTTCAAAAAGTCCTATAAAATGTGTTTAGAATATTTTTTATAGGACCTGTCATTTTGGTTTTATTTATCAAATGTACTATGAAAAAAATCGAAAATTCAAGTTTTGAGCCAAACAATGCGAAATATGAGGAAAAGTTTCTGTATGAATTTTAACGTTTAAAATTTCGCACAATATTTCGTCACAACATTTTTTGACAGAATGCAATTTTAATTTATTTATTTAAATTAATATGCAAAAATGGAAAATTTCAATATCACGCCAAAAGACGCAAGATACGTTAAAAGTATAATAGAAAACTTGCAGGATATTTTGTTTTGTCCATCAAAAATAATATGAAAACAAAATCCTATTTTTAGTATAACAGCGCAAAATAGGGAAGAATGT
>JAUELO010000346.1:676787-686883 GCA_032357855.1 Amphibolips quercusostensackenii
GACATTTCAAAATTGAAGGTTAAAACATCCACAACTGTAATTTAGTTTTTGCGAATTCTCTTTTGCTAAAGCTCCTTCAGCTTTAACAAACGTATTTTCATCACGTATCTCGTACTTCACTCTCGATTTTGCTCAAAATGTTAACTTTTCTATATTATGTGCAACACTATTATATCAAATGAATATTACGTTTATTTCTATACCTCGATCTTGGATTATTTATTCAGATATTGCAAAATAAAGTACAAATTTTATATTAATAAAGTATTTATATTGTCCTATTTTTCTAATTAAAAAAAGTGCGCGTACTATAAAAAAACAATTTTATGATTAAACATTCTATTGCAACTTGTGTTGATTTTCCATACATTTAATTCGTTTATTCTCAATGATATTTTTTGCAATTTAAACTAAGAATACGCATGCTAGCGTAAAGTGGTTCTTAGCAAATTTATTAATATAATTTAGGCGGAAAATTATGTTAAATAAAATTTTATTCTAGATTGTATCATTATTTCAAAAAGATAATTTCTTTATTTTTTTTTATATTTCAATAAAAAGAGTTAATAACGAATTTGTAAAACTTTTTCGATTAAACAGCTTTTGTTTTTCATTTTTTTTCTCTCTTGTGCCGTTTTTCCAAAAATTTAATTTTTTAACTTTGAATCTAATTTTTTAGGATTAAAAGAAAATCTACTTGTTCTAACTAAAAATTATAAATAACAAATTTGTAGCTTTTTTTTGGGTGAACAACTTTTTTTCGTAGCTCATGTTATTCGTCCATGAATTTTATTTTTTCATTTTTAATGTTTTTTACAAATAAAACAAAAGCTACGCGTTCTCAAAAAATGTATTTAAAAAACATTTGTAGCTCCTTTTTGGGTGATTAACTTTTGTTTTTCATTTTTTTTTCGTAGCTTGTGTCGATTGTCTAAAAATTTTATTTCTTTATTTTTAATGTTTTTCACGAATAGAACAAAAACTACGCGTCCTACCAGAATGTGTTAAATAACAAGTTTGTAGATCGTTCTTAGATGCACAATTTTTTTATTTATCTTTTTTCATTTCTTGCATAGTTTGACCGCAAAATAGAAACCTTTATTTTTCATTATTTCTTGTGCGATCAAAATTTGAATCTCCTATTTTTCAAAATAATTTAAAAAGTTGTTAACTTTTGATTTACATTCAAAATAGCTGGCTAACGAACTTGATCTTTCTTTTCATATTCTCAAAAAGTACGTCAAGGAACAATTTAATCCGAGGTGTTTTTCAAAAGTTATACAGTATATAGACGACGATAATGACGATAACGACAGACAGACAGGCACCATCGTCAAAACAATACCTTTTCATTGAAATGAGAATCTTAAAAGAATGAATTTCTACCAAAAGGGATAAATTCACATGCCAAGGAGATGAATTTGCAGCAAAAGAGTGAAATTTTTAACTAGGAAATACTTTTCAGTCAACAGAAAAAAATTAATTTTAACCTCATTGTTGAAATGTCAAAATTTACAACAAAATACATCAATTTTCAATCTATTTGTTGGATTTTTAACTAAAAGCGATTAATTATATGATAAGTTTTTAATCTAAAGAAGAAATTTTCAACAAAGCAGTTCAGTTTTCGACAAAAAAAACATGACTAACGAAATAGTTGAATTTTTCACTGAAAAGCTGCATCTTCAATCACGAAGATTTATTTTGTATCAAAAGGCGAATTATTTTAAAACGGACGAATTCACAACTGGAAAAGACAAGTTTTCAATCAAAAATGGAATAGCTAACGGTGGGGGGTCTCTAAGGCCGTTTTTTAACCCAAATTATATTTGGGCCAAAAAATTAAAAAAAAATTCGTACAGTGTTTACTAAAAATAAAAAATCAATTCGATTCTAAATGAACCACCCCCACCCCCACCACCCATTCAAAAAATGAAAACTTTACCGCTTGTATACAGCGTTTTCGGAAAGATTTGACACGGTAGAATTTGTATTTGCTTAATAAAGTACACTACGAACTCTCTATGAACAACCTTCACTCCTACTCACCATTTGTAGCCTGTTTATCCCCTCTTGAGGAGGACGGATCACATTATGGGCATCACATCAGGTTTAAGATCATTTGAACGTCAAACTGTAAAGAAGCCGACGAAAAATCCAGAAAAATACATTTATAAGTTTTTGGGGTCGCTGAATCGGAATCCGAGGTCCGTTGACTCCTATCACATCAGAGTCAAGGTCGTTTAAAGGTCCAATCGTAAAAAAACGGTTAAAAAAATCCTGTAAAATAGATATATAGGATTCTGGGGTTGATGATTTGTTAGAATTGAAATCGACTTATTATTAACAGTAAATAGAACAAAAATTATGTCTACTCCAAATATTTTTAAAGATACTGCTAAAGAGTAGTGCCATCTTTTTTACTTTACCATTTTACCTATCTTTTGTCTGCATCCCTGTAAAGACCTCTATATGACCTTAAGGGATAGAAATATTTTCTAATCTGGATTTAGCGAACCCAAACACGCATTTGGACAGTGAAGAAAATTCATTACGGGGCATTTCTTTCAGCTCTACCTCGAAATAATATTGAGTTAGCTTTGAAATGACCTTCACTTCACATTGAGCTGTTAAATAAACCCTAAGTTAGGATTCGGCGTTCCCAAAAACTGATATATGTATTTTTCAGGATTTTTCTATCGTCTTTTTTAGGATTTGACCTTCAAATGACTTTGACTTTGATGTGATAAGAGTAATCGGACTTCGGATTCGGATTCAGCGACCCCAAAAACCTATTGGTGTATTTTTCTAGATTTTTCATCGTATTTTTTACAGTTTGACCTTTAAATGATCTTGAACCCGATGTAATGCACGTCAACGGACCTCAGATTCGAAATCAGCAATCCCAAAAACCCCAGGATACCCTAGTCAAGTCTGGTGATCAAGCTTACATACTTTTTATTTACATACACTGCACATAAATAATTAATAAAACCACTTCCTCTACCGTCCTCAAGGGGGGGGGGGTAAGAAAGCTAAAAATTGCGAATAAGAGTAAAGGTAGTTCATAGAGAGTTCAAAGTGTATTTCATTGATCAAATACGAATTTGACAGTGTCGAATCTTTCCACCAAGGCTGTATAGAAGCGGTAAAGTTTTTATTTTTTGAAGGGGTTGTGAAGGTGAATACGAGGGGTGGTCCGTTCAGGGTGTAATTGGCTTTTTATTTTTAGTAGACACTATAGAAATTTTTCTCGAATTTTTCGGCCCAAATTTAATTTGGGTCACAAATCGGCCTTAAAGACCCCCCACCTTTTCTATTCAAAAAATAAACATTTTTGACGCAATAGTTAAATTTTAAACTAAATAATTTAATTTGTAACCAAACAGTTCATTTTTCTTACATAATAGTTGAATTTTCAACGAAAAAGTTCATTTCCATCCAAAGAATTCAATTTTCTACCAAATTGCTGAATTTTCAAGCCAAAAAGACAAACCTTCTGCAGATTATTTGAATTTCCAACTTGACAATATTAATTTTTAATAAAAAAATTAATTTATGTCCAAGCAGTTTGATTTTTAACCAAAAAGGATGAATTTTCAACCAAAAAAATTAATTTTTCACCTAAAAAGACGAATTTAAAATAAAATAGTTTAATCTTTAAACAAAACAGATCAATTTTTAACCAAGCAGTTAAATTTTTAACAAAAAAGGATAAATTTTTAATGAAAAATATTAATTTTCTACCCAAAAAAAGGAATATTTAACAAAATACATAAATTTTAACTAGAAAACATCAATCTTGAACTAATAATGGAATAATTAAATATGATGTTCGGAACCATAACATCTTTACTTAATAATGGAATAGTTACATTTTTAAGTGAGAAAAATCATTCGCAAAAAAAATGTATTTTAAGAAAAATAGTTAAAGTTTCAACTACAGAGATGAATTTTCAATTAAAATAATAAATCTCCAATAAAAATGAATTTCAAGGAAAAAGTTCAACATTCAATCAAATACTTGACTTTACAACCAAAAAGTTGTTTTTTAAACCAAGAAAATTAATTTTATACTAAAAAGGACGAATTTCGATCAAAATGATTGGATTTACAACCAGCATTAAAATTTTTAACTAAAAAGATGAATTTCCAACCAAATAGTTGAATTTTTACAAAAAAAGAGAAATTTTCAATGTAAAATGGAGTAGTTAAGTTTTCAGTTAAAAATATTAATTCTTAACCAAAGAGATAAATCTTTAAATAAAAAAATTAATTTTTCAAAAAGTACTTCCACTTTCTACAAAATAGTTACATTATTACCCCCAAATAAGATTTTTTAACAAAATACTTGCATTTTCTACAAAATAATTAAATTTTTAACCGAATAGTAGAATTTGTAAGCAAACGAGATGAATATCAAATTAAAAATATAAGGGCAGTCTCTTCTACAAAAATAAAATCAATTTTTAACTAAGAATAGTTAGATATTCTCGCCGGGTTCTATTATTCAAGTTCGCATTGAAGCGATAAAAGCTACAGAAAAGTAAATTAGCTTCAAAACAGGAAAAAAAAAATTTTTTTAATAGAAGAAAAGAGCGGACATTTTTCTTAAAATTTGTAGATTTAAAAAAAAATTCATCAACAGGAAATATACTAGACTACTCCTGAGTTAATAGTTTATAGTCTACGTTAATAGTTAAATTATATCAGTATTTTTAAATGAAGAAAAATGTTTGAAAAATTTAATTAAAAGTATTGCCATACTAGTAAAAAATAGTTTTCGCTCATTATTTATTGTGTGATTGACAGTTATACTTTTAGGAAATAATTTGGTCAAATAAACAAAATTTTAGTTGAATTATACCTAAAATATGTTTATCATGTGAAAAACAAAATATTTGGTTGATCTGAGAAAATTGTTTGCTTACTAAAATATGGTTGATTATTCTATATCTTCACGTTAAAGCACAATTTAGATTGTAAATGGCTTACCATGAAATCATGTCATCTTGTGCGAATTATTTAGTAGTTTATTTAACTACTAAATATCACAAGACGAGACAATTCCACGGCAAGCCATTTGCGATATAAATTGTGCAGGATTCGTTGTTTATACGATTCCAGAAATCGTTCTAATGTTTTATCAAAAACTTAATCGTGCAATCTCAGGTAGTCACACAGAATCATGTAATCCTGCGTTTGTTACATGATCGTCCCAAGAGAAAATGCATCTGTCGCTTCTAAAGTTGCTTTCAACAAACTATTTTGGTTGAATACATCTAATCTTTTGCTTGATTGTAGTAAAATGCTTTCTTAAATTATTTGGTAAATCCAACCAAAAAATTGTGTTAAATCAATAAAATATTTTTTTTTATCAACAAAACGATTTAACCAAAAACTTTCATTGATTCAAGCAAACGATTTTTTTTAACTGAACAAAAATTTTGTTTATTCAACCGAATTTTTTTCTGAAATTAGCCGAATGTTTTCAACAAAACGATTTTTTTGAAAAAAGAAAAAGCTTTTTCTGGGTCTACAAAATTACGTTTATAATTTGTATTCAAAACTAGAAGGGGCGTCAGTTTCAGTATCACACGATATTTTAAGGGAGGGTTTACTGAAATGTCACAAACTGTCTAAAGGAGGTGGGGCGAGTCAAAAATCGCTAAAAATAGCTTTACGTAATATGTGAACGCTCCCTTACAAATACTTGAATCATCCTTTCTAGAGAATATTGTGATTTGCAAAGTGATGAGATGGATGTTTCGGTAGCAAGGGCTAATGGTAATCGATCGAGTTGAACCAGTGATTAGCGTGTAATCGAATAAGGCCGAGCGATCGTCGATTAGCGATAACCGATAGGCATTCTGCTACGTAGCCGATAAATTGGTACACATGCGCCATCCCGAAGTCTCTTGAACCGTTCGAATCATCCTGTCTGGATATCGATCTGAACCTTGATTCTCGAAATTGCTCTGTATAGATATGAGACTCTCTATTACTAAATTTAGTCGATGTCAAGACTCTATCTTATCCAGGTATAATAGGGTTAATTCAAATCACGTGTGAATATTCTCCTCTAGTGTTAAACACACTCTCGTGATTATGGATAAGGATTTCGAAGGAATAATTAGCAAATTTCACTGATATTGAATCTAAAAGGCATTCAGTGGGTACATTCTTTTTTTTTAACTTTTCAAGACGGGATACAGTTTCAGAGCTCGAACCGGCAACATTATAGACACTTTTTGACACAAAAATTAGTCAAAGAAGGGTTTCGTAGTCTATTTTACGAGTTCATTGAGACGTTGAGCCCTTCCCCTCTCATACTTTTCCTCCACTACTCTCTCTACTTTCCCATCTTCAATCTACTTCCTTATTTCACCCCTACTTCCGCAACCTCTCTCTTCTCCAAATTCTTCCTTCTCTACTTCTCCCTTTTCTCACTTCCCCACCTAAGATTCCCCTCCCCTACGTTCTTTCCTGAACCATCACTTTTCTTCCCCTAATTACCCGCACTGTCGTAATAGCTCTCCCTTCACTTTAATCACTAGCCAACCATACTGCTAATAATTTCCCCTACTTTCCCTCACTCCACCTACTTACGCTACTCCCCCGTCGCTAATTTACCCACAAAAACTTTACTTTTCTTTTTGCTCATTTCCCCTACTTTCCCTCTGTTTGTTTCCCCTTACTTCTTCTCTCCTTATTTCACATAATACCCTTTTACTTACTACCCCTTACTCCCCCGCTCCCTTTACTTCCTCCCTAATTTCTTTTTATTTTTCCTGCTTTCCCTCCCCTCATTTACTGTCGTTTCTCTTACTTTCTCTCTTAATATTTTTCCTTAATTTCTCTAATCTCCCTCCCCTTAGTTCTCCTTAGTTATCCTCACATCTCCTACTTGACCTTATTTTGCTTTCCTCCCTTTCCTTTCTGCATTTTACCTTACTTCCCCTACTTTCCTTCCTCTCACTTCTCCTCACTTCCCCTTACTTATCTTTTCTCATTTTCCGAACCCTCACTCCCCCTGCTTTCCTTTATCTCATTTTTTCATCTCTTAGTTTCCCTTCCCTCTTTTTTCTTTATTTCCCCTACTGCCTCTCGCTGTATATCTCGTTATTTCTCCAACTTTCCCTTTTCTTGCTTTCCTTGCTTCCTTATTTCTTATTTCTCCTTACTGTTCCTACCTATCCTCCTCGAATTTTTCTAACTTGCTCTATTTTCCCTTCCCACATTTAATTTTACTTCACATTTGAGGTAAATCATTAAATAATAGAAAATTGTACAAGATAAGTCCCTCTTTATTCATTTGGGACTGAAATATTTTTACTATGCACTGAGAAGAAATAAAAATGAGTAATTTTTTCTAAAATTAATAATTTGATCAAAAAATAGATTTTTTCTGTACTTTACTATCTTATGATATATTAATTGACGAATTTAATTTTAAATCAGGAAAAATTTTAAGAAAATTGTAGGTTATGTTGTCAGAAAGATTTTTTATTTGGACATATCAGTTTGGAGGTCAAATAGAGGGACACGTATCTTACAGTTTGACCACAATTTTTTCGGGGTTTTGTAATTATTAAAAGATCCCTTGTAAATTAATAAAAAATGACAGACATTTTTTTGTAAAATGATGAAATGGCCTATGTTTTTTTTTTAATTTCCTAGAAGTGAATTTCCTAAAAAATCACAGTTTAAAAAATTTTAATTTTTGTTTCAGAAATAGGTGGTGATATTTCCTACAGACAAAAGTTTACATATTGATTAGATTTCCGCAAAAAAGAACTCCTGCTATTTTGTGATATTTCACTCACAACGAAGTATTTTTATCATTATTTACTATGTGGAACTTAATAAATTCAATTAACTTCCACATGAACGCGCCTTAATTAAAACATAAGTGTGAAAGAACGAGCTGCGCGGCTAAAACAAAACCTCTCTAATTTCTTCATGATAATTTATTTTGAATAATTTTTTCCGTAGGAAACATAATAATATTTTTCTGAACAACTTTTCCGATAAAAGTTTTGTATTGCGAAAGATTCGCTCCACTCTTCATGAGCTTGAAGATATGAATGCATAATTTATGCAATGTCTTACATACAAATTTGCAACTTTTGTTTAAACAAAAATTTTGATATATAATTTGCTCTACTATTTAAACAATATTATAAAGAATATTTTCAGTAAATTTCATTCAAAAATTTTAAGAATCGACTACATTATGGCGAGTTGGAGTAAAAAATATTTGTTTTCTAAAAAACGGAGTTTTTGGTTTTACTTCGAAAACAGAAATGGCTATTCTCATAGAGCGTGGCTCGCTTTGCTCGCAAGTTTGAGCCTGCCCGGTGCGCGCGTCCGTTCGATTTCGCGCTTGGCATTCGATAATATATTTATCTCACGCTTCGCTCTAGATAATGTATTTACCTCGCGCTACGCGCTCGGTCTTTGTACTTCCTCTACATTTGTGCACAGACGTTTTAAAATAAAATATCCACGCATCGACAACTGTCATTTCGTGATTGTGAATTCTCTTTATTTAAAGCTCCTTCGGTTTTAGCGATTATTTATATTATTACAATTCATAATATGAATTGATATTGAAACAGATGCATTTTTATTTTTTTGGTTTTATACTTAAATAAGTTTTCATTAAAAAATTTGTAGACCTTTTTAGGAACAATTCTGCTTATTAATATTTTCTCAGTATTTTGCGTTATTTGGCTCAAAGATTAAAGATTAGATTTTTCAAGAAAATTTAAAAAGTTGTTATCACAATCTTGTCAAGTGTTTAAAAAGCAACACTTTTATTTTCTTGACATTTTTTCATATTGTGCGTTGCTTGGCTTAAAATGTTCACTTTTGTACATATAATTTTTTAATCTTAAAAAAAGTGGTATCAAAAATTTTGAAAATGTTCTAACTTTTTGAATTTTTATCCAAAATGGCTGGCTAACAAACTTGAGCTTTAGTTTACGACACTAAAAGAGTATACCAAAGGCCAATCCAAATGTCATTTCATTTGAAGGTTATCGCGATACAGACTAAAAATAAACAGAGACACACTAAGCCGGAGACACAGAAAAACACATTCGTGAACACCTGTTTTTCGGGTAAAGAAGGTCTCAAAACGTGGACATTTGACAAATACAGGGTCGGGGCGTCAAATGTTACACAAATTTAATACCTTCTCTGATGAGAATGTAAATAAGATGCTTAATTAAATTTCTTTTAAGAAAATGTTCTTTTGAATGTATAATTCGAAATTTCTTTGGAAAGTTTTCAGGGGCCAACATGATTTAACGAGAAAAATGTAGAATCAGGCCCCTCAATTGAACCGTTCTTCAGAAAAAGAGCTCAGTCGACCTAGGTTCTGACACGAAATTGCTGCGGAAGCTTCTCAAAATGTATTTTCACAAACGAAAAAAATGCATTTTTTAGATTTGCAAATATTCTAAAATCTTTAACACAGCTTTTTGATTTGTAAAAAGAAACTTTGAAAAGTTTCTTCGGCAATTTTGTGCCGAAACCTGAGAAGACTTAGGTGCTTTTTGTAGAGAACGGCTCAATTATAGTTTTCAATTGTTTTCAACGTTTTTATCAAAAAATTACCTTTGTGGTTTACTGTGTTCATGATTTTTAGTTTATTTGATTAAGTGAAGCTGTTTTAAAATCAAAAATCGCCTCTAAGCTCTCGCATAGTTACAGAAATCCAGATTGCGTGATGATATTCAGATAATTTTATATAAACATCTGGATACTTTAAATGTCTCTTGTTCCAAGAATAAATCCCAAATAGACGACCATTGACGACTAAAGGACCACCAGAATCACCTTGACATGCGCTTTTGTATCCTTTTGTATCGTAAGTACAAAATAATTTACTTGTAATTGGAGCAATGCCACGGTATAAATTTCGACATTTCGATTCACTGATTATAGGCAGAGTGGCTGATCGTAATTCATCTGGATATATGAATGAATCCCTGAAATTGGGAGATACGAATTTTTAGTTATATGTTAGCTAAAATTTTTAGTAAAATATAGTTCTTTTTCACATAACTTAGGTTTTTCACCTTTGTAA
>JAUELO010000346.1:785036-797065 GCA_032357855.1 Amphibolips quercusostensackenii
TCCGTTGTGCAACTATTTCACAAATCGGAAATTTTAAAAGATTTTAAGATTTTAAAGATTGAAAAATTTTTCACAAATATTCAAAAAATTTCGAGCGATTTTTAAAAATTTTGAGAGATTTTAAGGATTTTCATTCCAAGGGGTTTAAAAAGGTTTTAACCGATTTTTGGGATTTAATAGGATTTTATAGGGTATCAAAAGCTTTTAGAGTTTTTAAAAAGATGCCAAGAGATTTCAGATAATCAAAAAGATTTTACAGGATTTTAGAAGATTTCAAAAGTTTTAACTGATTTCATTTGATTGCAAAGTTCAAAGTTTGAAGATATACAAAATTTCAATCAATTTCAAAGGATTCGAAATCCCACCAAAACATCAATGATCTACGATTGACGATAAAGTTGTGAAATTAAATTTGGCCAAGTAAAAGGAAATAATCATAACTAACAAAAATTGATTACGTTTAATTAAATATGATTTTTTAATGTTGCTTCTAAATTTAAATTTGAGAAGAACATTTAGAAACATTATTCATAAACAAAATTTTTAAACGTCCACTTCTATTGGTAATAACCTTCTCTACAATTAGGTTTATCAACAATATACTTTTTAATACATTCAATCCTACCAACTTGTTATAATTAAAACATTGTATTTATAAAATTTGTTCCTAAATTTGCTACTCTAATATAAGTTCTAAGGCAACATTTATTTTACTTGTCCAACTTTGATTTTAAAACTTCATTTGTACTTCAAAAAATTGTTTAATCGTAAATATTTTTGGTGGGATTTTATTATTTTTTTGTAAAATATATAAAAAAATCTGCCAGCTGCGTAGGCACATTCTCATCGCGTGCTGCGCGCGCGGCTTGCTTCGCTCGCAAGTTTGAGCGCGCCTATGGCGCTCGAATGTTGGTTTACGCACTTCGCGCTCGGTCTTCGTATTTACCCTATACTTGTGCACAGATCTTTTAAAATAAAAGGTCAAAGCATCGACAATTGTGATTTGGTGATTGTCAGTTCTCTTTTGTTAATGTTCCTTCGGCTTTAACGAACACATTCTCATCACGTATCTCGTGCTTCGCACTCGATTTTGTACAAAATGTTAACTTTTCTACATTATCTTCAACGCTATTATATCAAATGTATATGACATTTATTTTTGTACCTCGGCCTGAGATTGCTTATTTAGATACTGCAAAATTAGGTACAAATTTTATTTATCATAATTATTTTAATGCTTGTTTTTTATTTTTCAATAAATTTTATTATTAGCTAGCCTGAAAAATGTATTATTTTAATAAATTTATATTATTACAATTCATAATATGCATTGGTATTGAAATATACGTATGTTTATTGTTTTGCTTTTATAATTCAAAAAAAGTGCGCATTATATTAGGAACAATTGTGTTATTAAACATTTTATTGCAGCTTGTATTGTTTTCCCAAAAAGTTAATTTTTAATTTTTAATATAGTTGTATAACAAGGGTTTATAACAAATTTGTAGATCTTTTTTAATTAAATAACTTTTGTCTTTTCATTTTTATTCGTCTCTTGTGTCGTTTTTCCAACAATTAATTAATTTTATTTTTTATCCTATTTTTCAAGATTAAAAGATCCGTTTTAGGTAGATAACTTTTGTCTACTAATTTTTTTTTCACCTTATGTTGCTTTTCATAAAAGTTAATTTTTTTTATTTTTAATTATATTTTTCACGATTCAAACAAAAATTACGCGTCCTGCCAAAAAAATTTTGATAAAAATTTGCAGCTCTTTTTCGGATTAGCAAATTTTATTTCTCCATTTTTTTCATAGCTTGTGTCGTTTGTCCAAAAATTACATTTTCTAATGTTTAATTTTATTTTTTATTATCAAAACCAAAACTGCGTATTTTTTTTCGAAGCTGATGTCGTTTGTCCAAAAATGTGATTTTTTTATTTTTAACATTTTTCACGAATAAAACAAAAACTACGTATCCTATCAAAAAATTAATCATAACAAATTTGTAGATCTTTTCTGGATGCATAATTTTTATAGAATAATATTTTTTTGTATATTGCATAATTTGACCGCAAAATGTAATTTTTGATTTTTTATTGTTTTTTGATCGATCAAAATTCTAATTTTTTTTATTGTCATAAAAATTCAAAATTTGTTATAATAATCTTTTAGGGATTTTATGAACCAACGTTTTTCTTATTTTGACTTTTTTTTCATATCGTGCGTTGTTTGGTTAAAAATGTTCATTAAAAATTTTTTTATTTTTATTTTGAAAATGCTATAACTTTGATAATTTTATTTTCATCAGAAACAGTCATTCAGATAGATTGTTCAAATTTCTATGCACTACAAATAGCCGTAAATAGAATTTTTTAATTTTAAAAAAGTGGTCTGAAAAATTTAGAAAATACTCTAACTTTTTGAATTTTTATGCAAAATATCTAGATAACGAACAAGATCTTTATTTTTGGCTCCTTAAAACTTGTGCCAAAGCGCAACATAATCCGATTAGTCCTTCGAAAGTTATCTGGTATAGAGACGACGACGACAACAACGACAGATAGATACCATCGTAAAAACGAGTTTTTCGGATTCAGGGGGGGGGGGTCTCGACACGTAAAGATTTGAGGAAATCCGCAAAAGTCAGTTTTCACATAAAACAAATACCTTCTCATTCCGATGAGAATGTAAAAATAATAATAAAAGTAAAAGTAATCCATATAAAAGTTTTCCATTGTTATATAAAATTTTTTAATTTACGTTTTAAATATTAAGTATTTTTAATAATAAGAAATGTAACTAAAAGTAATATCAGTTATTAAACTGAGCAATTTAACCAACAAATAATAAAAACAACTCGAATTAACTAATATCCTGAAATTTCATTTATGAGATGGGATTTTTCATGTGATTTTATGGGATCTCAGAGGATTTTAAAGATTTAACCATTTTAAAATAAATTTTAAAAGATAATTAATATTTCAAGATGTTGTACAGGATTTCGAAAAATGTCTAGGGATCTTTTCAGATTTAGATGCTTTAAAAATTTTAAAGCATTTTAAAGAATACAGTGTAGTTTAAAAAATACAAAGATTTCAAGGAATTTCTAAAGAATCTACAAAATTGGCACTGACTAGGATTACGAAATTTTCCGTAAAATCAGCCGGTCAAGTATGGCGCTGGTTATAAAAATGTTTCTTTGAATCCAACAAATTCTGTCTTTGACATAAGGTCAAAAAAATATTTGATTGATTGAAACAAATATTTGTCTGATTCAAACAAAACTTTAGAAAAACTTTAATAGTTAAAAGTAATAGTTTTAATAGAAAATAAAAAAATAGAAAAGAAATATAGAAAGGAATAATTAATGAAATTTATTTCTTATAATAACTTAATAAGTGAAAAGTAGAGAGATGTCATATTTTCAGATCTCCCCAAATATATGAGATATACTTATATAAATTTATAAAGCATATAAATGATATACATCAATAAAAAAGAAACTATTAAAAAATAAACTGAAAATCAAATTCTGTTAAGTTAGAAAAAAGGAAACTAATCGCCGAAATTTTAGAATTTTAAAGGTATGATTTACAGAAACAGATACTAAGATTTGTTTTAATCAAACTTTTACTCTCAAAATAACCGACCCTCCTTAATTTAATCAAAATCCAATTTCAAAGATAAAGCCAAAATTCGATTAAACTTTCTGAAATAAAACGCAGTAATAAGAAAATTGGTCAGATTTGGCTAGATTCATTGAAGGGAGAAGATAAGTGCGAGAGAGAACAGAAATAGTGAGGATAAGAGAGAATGAAGTGGGAAAATTTTGGCACTTGGCGCCCAGTTTTTCGAATATTTTTTAACAGCCCTAAGTAATTCAGTGCACTATTTATCGATGAACATTAGAAATATTTAAAAATAATGTGTCGTTTCATTTAATAAAAAAAATTTTAATGATGAGAATGTCAACTAGATAAAGACCATTTATTTCTTCCTTTTCCAAGCACATACTTATACAATATTTGTTCAATTTTCCAGCATAAAGTCTAGAAATAAGTTTAATTCTGTTTATTATCAAGTTTTGATTTTCATAATTTAATAAATTTTTATAGTCCAGTGCTAAAGTTTTTGTTTCAGAGGGCAAACAATTTTTAAATGAATGACATTTTTTTTTTAAACTTAAAACAACAAACCAAAAAAGAACTTTAAAAAACTAATACAATTTTTAATTCATTATCGCTAGTATTTAATTAATTAGTTTCTCAATGGACCCATTCTTTTCGGGCAATTTTTTATCGTTAAGGATAATTGTTTTTTTGGCGTTAAAAATTTTCCTCACCTGTGATTTTTGCAGATTTTTAATATGTTGTTTTTGGGGTCTCAAAGATGCATTTAAAGACATGTTTTAATGGGCACAATATCTTAGGGCAATTTTGGAAAACATTTTTTGTTGAGGGTGTTTTTTTTTGGCACCAAAAGTTTTCCTCATTGACCATTTTTGCCAATTTTCGATATGTTTTTTAGAGACTTCTAATACGTATTCTAAGATCGGTTTCAATAGGCGTACTCTATTAGAATGAATGTTACCTAATATTGTACGTAAGGGTGGGCCGAAGTCGTTGGGGGTGCTTTAGAACAATGAATATCGGTGCGTTAACTTTTCTATTTACTCCGCAGTTTACTTACACCCGTTTGGCGAGTTATAGAATAAATAATCATACAAAATCCACTTGCGCAGACTTAGCGTAGGACTTCAAGTCGCTACTTTAGGCACATCAAAGATTATACAAATGTTGCACATATATTCAACAGACTGGAAGAAGTCCTTACTACGTTTTCCCGATTTTGTCAAAAAAGCACAGGTTTGGCAATGTATGATTTGATAAACCTAATAAAAAACGTTTTTACCGTAAGAGAAATATGTAATGAATAAAGTAGTGAATAAATTAGAAAAAATGAATGAAATTGAAATTAATGAGAAATAAAATGAATTTTCCTTTTATGATGTTTTCCCAAATCGTACAAAGAATTTCTTATAACTTTATCTTATGATTATAATTTTTAACATATTTCATAAATTACAGCTCAAAATTATTGAATATTCATTTTTACATGTGAAAAAACTATTGCTATTTCCTAGCCTTTTATTTGTACACCACAATATTATTGATGAGAACTTCACTCAATTCCATGCACTTGACTCTGCAAAACCTCTGGGCGAACTGAGAAAATGGTAAACAAAAATATTTATATTAATATTTTGCAAGCTGCTTTGCTAAAATGTCCAAAATTAATAGAAAAGTAGTTATTATTAAAAAAACCACTAAATATTTTTCAAAACTTCGAAAAATAGCGGACTTGTGGGATCGAGTTTTTAGGCAACGACGTTTGAAAATTAAAAAATCCGTTTTTCTTGTTGCAATCTACTGATATGCGTTGCCCAAGATTTATAACAGAGGTTGAGAATAGTAGGAAAATAGCCAAATAGCGCATTCGTTGATAAAATTTTTTAAAACAATAACACATTTTTACTGGGTCATGAAATATATAAACTGTTTCATTATAGAGTAATTTATGGCCGATTCCGTAAAAGTAACGGTATTTATTTTAAGACAAATAATTCAAATGGTTATCTATTTATGAGATTTGTTTATTGAATAACAAATTGTTTATTTTTTTGATAAATCCAACTAAAAAAGTTTTGTTTCTATAAATTGTTAAAATTAAGTTGTAATTAAGTGACTAAACACTACTAATCACCACGAAACAATTATCCACTTATTTGTCTATAACAAATTCCATACATTTTTAAACTTCTACAGTCCAACCAAAAAATATTTTTGGAAAGCTGTTTATATTATATTTCATAAAAGACGGTACTCTTCAAGAATAAACAAATTTTTATTTGACATTTTATTTATTACATAAGAAAGTACTAGATTTTTTTCTTCAAATATTAGTTAATAACGATGCATTGAGAATTTTATTAAATTTTATATATAAACAATTCTACACATAGTATATGCTATATTAAGTAAAGAAAGACCCTTTATTTACCCTAATTTATCATACTTCCGCTCCTGATGTTTCCTTTATATCACTACTTCATCCTCTTCCCCGCCCCGTGAGTCCGCCATCATTTTTAATTTTCGAAAAATATTTTATTGCGTTTATTTTTCTCTGTCAAATATTGATATATCCTAAATTGGAGCCAAATCCCAATTCAGCGTGAAAATTGCCGTGATCAGATAGCGTGGACTTACAATCCTGTACTTACGTCCTGATTACTTTCTATGTCTATATGTCCTCTGAGGAATAAACTGCCAATGAAAATTTGACATTTTAAGCTATTTAATTTTTTTGATTATTAATCTTAAATAACAAATAACAGTAGATCCCAACAAGAAAAATGCATTTTTTCAGTTTTCAAAAGTTGAAAAGTTAAATCGGAGAATTAGAATAAAAAATATGACATTTAAAAAAGTTGCCTAATCACCTAGTCCCATAAGTCTTTAATTTTTTAAATAAAAAAAAAAGTTTTTGATATATTTTTTCTCACTGTCAAACAATCATATATCTTGAATTAGATCCAATTCCCATTCCTACATGAAAATTGCCGTAAACAGATGAGCTGGACTTACAATCCTGTACATCCTGATTACTTTCTGCGTCTTCTGAGGAATAAACCATAGATGGAAAATAGACGTTTCGAGGAATTTCATGTAAATTTTCTTTTCCTCTCGTTCTTTTCTTGTATTTATTGCATTTTCGAAGTTCTACATCCATGATATTTCTTCTTGCCATGCCCTCTGACAGAGTATGTCGCCACTGGAATGCGTACTTGTGAGGATGCCGGTGAATCGACGATAAAGCTTCTGCTTGAACTTCCATGAAGTTGTAGATAATCTCCTCCTCTGGATTGTTGAATTGTATCTACAAGAAAATAATGGGACCCTGAGTAACTGCTCTGGAAAGTTGGACAATAAATTCCACAGTAAGATGTGGAATGTAACGATTTGTCGAGATTACAAGTCACTGGAAAACTACTCCAGTAATCTCTGACAAAGATGAGTTTCTAGGGTTGAATTTGGATTGATAATATTAGTAATAATAGGACGAAAAAGATGATCTTTAAAATATACTTAAACGAAAGGTCCCGCGCGTAAGGGCGTAAGTGCCATAAATCGACTTGCCGAACTCAAGTGAAATTGATTTGTTGTTAACAAAAAAGTACTGGCGATCTATGACTTGGCTCTATAGAACCATTAGAGATGCACCTGAAGTTCTGAATATTCATACAAGTCTCTAATTGCTGAACTTTTCCAACTATTTTTGACTTTTTTGAAAAAATGCGACTCTTTCAATTTTTCTTAGAAGTTTGATGTACTTAGTTTCAATTTTAGTCATAATAAAACTTTTTACATCGAAATTCAAAACTAGGAAGGGTTGTATTATTTTAATTTAGAACATTGAAAAATGAATAATTTTCAATTCAAGTTTTATAATTTAAGAATTTTGAATTAGAAAAAAGTGCAAGTTAAAAATTCTATTTAACATCCAATACTCTAGATATTGTATAGAATTTCCAGAAATAAAAAAAGAATCCAAGGACCGAATTTGGACAACCAACCTAAAATTTTCCTATTCTAATTGATAAGAGAAAGGAAGAAAAAAATGAAAAAGAGTAAAGAAAAATGAGGAAGGCAACCAAACAAATCACTTTCCTTCTCTTTTTTATTTCTTTTGTCTTTCTTTATTTTTATTGCTATTCAATTATAATAATAGAAGATATATAGTAAAAGCCAACGTTTCGATGCTCATACAGCACCTTCATCAAGGTTAGAAATATTTGTATAAGTAGGAAGATTGACGAAAAAATGGTACTCTCTTTTCGAAACCCGAGATCCAAGTGATGGTCAAGCAATTCTCGTTTCGAGGCAAGAAACATATAAGCAGGTAAGTAGAGTGACGAAACAAGGGTCGTCTTTTCCTCATACCTGAAATTTAAGTAATGATCAAAAGGTAAATCCGTTAAAATTAAATAAAAATATACGTTAGGAAGAACTTAGAAATGAGAAAAAGCCAAAGAAAATCAAGATTCATGAAATCTATTGTTAAATATAATTTATTATACCGACATAACTTTTGCTTAATTTATCCAAATCAGTCTTTGAATTAATAGATGACTTATTTTGATTTTTAATACAAAGCATTGCCATAAATTCTCTCTTTCTCTCATTACTTTCAGTGTGTAAAATTTGAACATTATCCCAATCGAATTCATGGTCAGTATTAACAAATTCTCTTGTATGCTTGGCAAGATCATTCTTATAACAACGTCCCAATCGAACATCACTTTTGTGTTCTATCCTAGTATTAAGAAGTCTACTGTCAGAATGTCCCACATATTACAGATCATGCAAGTGATCGTGTAAACAAGACCACCTTTTTCAAACTTATCTAGAGGATCTTTACAAAAGGTTATTACTGAATCCATTTTAAATGATATACGATAAATGGTATAAATATTAACATTCCCTCAAATACCTCTGACTGTCTGTAGGCAAAACATTACTTTGTTATTGATTTGTTGAATTCTAATTGTAATATATTTCTCAATGAATTTCTGTGGGTAATGATTCAGATAACAATATCCAAATTTCTTTGGTGAAATGAAATATGGGACAAGCCTAGAGCTCTGTCAACTAACTTTCTGAGCACTGCAATTTTGTTTTGAAAAGTATGATCCGAAAAGAAATTTAAAATTCTACCTGAAAATGTACTTTTTCTATACGAACTGGTAATCATATTACCATCCTCACATTTAATTACCTCTATGTCTAGAAAACTGATATTATTTTTTTCTATTTCATGGGTAAATTGAAGTATTGGATTCCCGTTAATGAAATTTTTTTGACTTAATCAACTTCATGTTTTTAATATTATCCCACCTATTTAAAATACCTGCTCAACTAATTTAATGGGTATATTCGAAAACATTGCAGCGACATCCAAGGAAATAATTACATCGTTATCCAGAACAGATTTTTTTAATAGTCATTTTTTTCAATTACCAGCTATTTTTAATATTGTAATTTGAAGTTGTAATGGAGTCTTTGAGAAAGATTCATACCATTTTCCGTATACCATTTAAAATGAATTCAATAATAACTTTTGGTAAAGATCATCTAAAAAAGTTTGAAGTAGGATGCTGACCATGAATTTGACTGGGATAATGTTCAAATTTTACACAGTGAAAGTAATGACAGAAAGAGAGAATTTATGGAAATGCTTCATATCAAAAAACAACAGGAGTCTTCTGTTAATTTAAAAACCGATTTAGATAAATTAAACAAAACTTATGTCGTTATGATCAATTACCTTGATTTTCTTAGTCTTTTTCTCATTTCTAAATTCTTCTTCACGTAAATTTCTGTTTGATTGTAATGGATTTACCTTTTGACCATCATTTGCATTTCAGGTATGAAGAAAAAACGACCCTTGTTTCGTCACTATTCCTACCTGCTTAATTAAATGTTTCTTGCCCCGATAAGGGATTTGCCTTTTGAAGATCACTCGGATCTCGGATTTCGAAGACAGAGTACCGTTTCTTCGTCACTCTTTCTACATATTAAAATATTTCTAACCTCCTTAAGGGTGCTGTGTGAGCATCGAAACGTTGGTTTTTAACTATATATGTTCTTTTATTGTAATTGTATGGTAATAAAAATGAAAAAAGACGGAAAAAATTTTTAAAAAAAGAGAGGGAAGGGGAATTTGGTTGGTTGCCTTTCTCATTCTTCTTTCCTATCTTTTATTTTTTTATTTATTTTTTCTTTCTTTTTCTTTTCTATTTTCAATTACAGTTAGAACATTTTAGATTGATTGTCCAAATTTGTTCGTTAGATTCTTGTTTTTATTTTCAGGAATTCTGTACAATAACTTGAATATTGCACGTTAAATAGGATTTTGAATTTGGACTTGATTCTGATTTTAAATTATCACATTTTAATACAGATTTCAAGGAATTACAAAAATCTAGGGTACGGTTTCAAAACATCTTCAAAGATTTTAAGAGTTTAAAGATATTATCTTACAAGTTTAGAGTTAATCTTAATTCTTTCAAGGGATCTCAAGTTCCTTCTAGGTATAATTTTTCATAGTATAGAACAATTCAAATATTTTTTATTTTTAAGAACAATTTTAATTAAATTTAATTTAAAAATCTTTGACAAATTATTATATTATAATAAATTCTTCAATATATTAGTCCCATCGATTAACTAAATATTTGATAATACTAAAAACATAATAATCATTTGTTTAATTTGTCTCTGAAGTTCCTGGATTTGCATAATAATTTAAACTAATAATTAAAATTAATGTGGATAATATATTAAATTCAATTGAAACCACTTCAAATTTCTAACTTTTGAAGTAAAAATATTGCGTTTTCAACAATATAGATGAATTCTCAATCAAACAATTAAATTTTTGACAAAAAAATACTTTTTCAACAAAAAGGCCAAGCAGTTGAATTTTGAACTAAAAAAGATCAATTTGTAAACCAAATAGTAAAATTTTAAACTAAAAAAGATCAATTTGCAACCAAAAATGGAACAGTTAAATCTTCAATTAAAGAGAGTAATTTTCCACAAAAGAAAACACATTTTAAACCAAAGTGATAAATTTTCAACTCAAAATGACGATCTTCAACAGCAACAGATGAATTTCGACTAAAAAAGGTGAATTTTTAACAAAAGAGTTCAAGTTTCAATCATGCTGTTTTATTTTCAAACAAAGATGAATTTTCGACTAAAATTATGTTTATTTAACTGGAAAACTTGAATTTTCAACAAAAAATATGATTCTTCAAACAAGAAAATTAATTTTATTCTAAAAAAGACGATTTTTCAAAAAAATTCATGAAATTTCATTTAAAAAAAAATTTCAACGAAATAGTTGAATTTAGAACTGGAAAAGTTCAATTAAAAAAAAAATAGTTAAATTTTTAGTTCAAAAAATTAATTTTCAATGAAAATCATGAATGTTGAACTGAAGAAGATGAAGTATAAATCAAAGACATAAATTTTCAAATAAACTGAATCTTTAACTGGAATATTAGAATTATCAACCAAAAAAATGTTTAATAAAAGAGTTTAATTATCAACTAAGTTAATTTATTTTCAACCCAAAAAATAAATATTTAAACAAAAATTATATTTATTCGACTGAAAAATTGAATTTTCAACAAAAAAGATGATTCTTCAAACAAGAAGATTAATTTCATTCCAAAAAAAGATGATTTCTCAACAAAATACATGAATTTTCAACTAAAGAGGACAAATTTTCAAAGAAATAGTAAAAAAAAAACTAAATCTTCAACAAAATACGTGAATTTTCAACTAAAGAAAATAAATTGTTAATCAAACATTGAATAGTTAAATTTTTAATTCAAAAAACTAATCTCAATCAAAGAGATCAAATTTAAACTAAAATTATGGAATACTCAATTGGAATGGTTAGCTTTTCAGTAAAAAAAAAATAATAATAAAAATAGTCACATTATTATTTAAAGTGATACATTTTTAATGAAAATACTGAATCTTCAACCGAAATAGTTAAATTTTCATTGAAAAAGATGAACTTTCAACAAAACATTCATTATCAACCAAAAACTAAATATAGAAAGTTTTTCAACTAAAATGATGGACAATTCAGTGGGAATAGTTACATTTAAAAAAAAAATTAATTTTTGATTAAAAAAACAACAAAATATCAACAAATCAGTTAAACTTTTGACTGGAATAGTTAAATTTTCAGCATAAAATTAATTTTCTGATACAGAAAAAACGAATTTTCAACCAAATAGCTCATTTTTCAACATAAAATATAAATTTCAGTTAAAATTATGAATCTACAACCAAAAAGATTGGTTTGCAATAAAACAGTCTTACTTTCAACAAAGCAATTAAATTTTCAACCAAAAAGAAAGAAATTTTTAACATGAATCGAATTTTCAACT
>JAUELO010000346.1:799534-818253 GCA_032357855.1 Amphibolips quercusostensackenii
AAAAGAAATAAAATTTACTACTAATTTTTCATATTGCGGAAATAGTTTAACTCGTGAGGGTACCGATAATTTGCGAGAAAATCTGAAAAAAAAAACATTTTTTAATGCTTAAATTCTAAATGATAGTATTATTCTTTTCCCAATGTATTTTCAGTGGGAAAATTAAGGGGGAGAGAGAACCACCTAGATGTTTTCTAATCAAAAAAATACGCATCTTCCCTTCTTTGGAACCTCACAAAATGAGCTATTATCTAATAAGAAATTCAAACTTCGATTTTTTTGGAACCTTTCTTCGTTGGTCTTGGGACTTAGTAAATCTTTCAGAAGTGGAAGACACTTTCAGAAAAAAAAAAATTATTTCCACACATGAATATTTTATTTATTTTTTTGTAAAATTTTATTTTTTACTAAATATTTACCTATTCTAGTTAAAGATTTATCATTTCAGTTGAAAATTTATCTCTGGCTAAATCCAAATATTTTGGCTAGAAAATTATTATTATAATTTTTTTGAAAATTAATATTTGCGGATTGAAAATTTAACTGCTTCATAAAATTTTGCCATCTTACTTAAAAATTCAACGATCAGGTCGAATGTTTATTCTGACTTGCCTGACAAAATTTTCATGGTTAAAAATTCAATTATTTTGTGGAAAATTCAATGATTTGGTTAAAATTATTTTTTTTTCTTGGCTGAAGAATCTTTATCGTTAAAAAATTCAACACTAGTTAAAAATTGGTCTTTTTGGTTTGTAAATTAATTTCCTTTGGTGAAAAATTTAATCTTTTATGGTTTAAAATACAACTGTTTGTTTAAAAATTAATTTACTTTTAACATTCAAATATTTTGTTGAAATTTTGTATTTTTATGTTGAATTCGATTATTTTTGATTAAAAATTAAATTTTTTTTTTTTAGTTAAGATATCAAATATTATATTTTTTGTTTTTTTTTTAGGTTTACAATTTATATTTATAGTCGAAATTTTAATTTAATTTTTAAAAATTCAGCAAAAATAAAGTGATAAAAGAATAGAGTACCTTTTTGTTTAAACATTTAAATTTTAAATCATGAATTTAACTATTCTACTTTTGGTTGAAATTTTTTTTTTTAGTTAAAAATTCGACTATTTATTTGATAATTCAAGTGCTTGGTCGAAAGTTATACTCTTTTGTTCAAAATTTATTTGTTTGGTTAAAGATTAATCATTTGGCTAAATGTTTATCTCTTTGGTTAAAAATTCATTCTTTTTGTTTACACATTTACTTTTTTGACTAATAATTTAAGTTTTCTATTTTGATTATTTTGTTGAAAATCAAAGTACTTGGTTACAAGTTGAACTTCTTTGTTAAAAATTCATTTTTGTTGTTGAAACTTTAAACATATTTTGTTAAAAATTCTTTTAATTAATTTTTTAGCTAAAAAGTTTCAAACACTTCATTTTTTTATGAAAATGTATCATTTTCATTTGGAATTTCGAATATATGGTTTAAAATTGACCGTATTCAGTTGAAACTTCATCTATTTGTCAAGAACTTAATTTTTATAACTTAAAATTTAATTAGTGCAGTTGGAATTTTTTTTTTTAGAAACTACATTTGTTTACTTAAAAATCAACTATTTCTAGTTGAAAGTTAATTATTTTTGTCTAAAAAGTTTAATTATATTATTTTGTGAAAAATAGAATAATTTTGTTAAAAATTTATTATTTCTGGTTAAAAATTCACTTGCGAGTTTAAAATATAACTGCTTTGTAGAAATTATTTTTGATTGAAATATAAACTATTATAATTTGCGTAGAGAATTGATATTTTATTTGAAAATAAAACTACTTGAATAAAAGTTAAATTTTTTGCTAAAAACTTAACCATTCCATTTTTAATTGAAAACTGACCTTTTTTGGTTAAAAATCATATATTTTCTTACAAAGTGAACATTTTCTAAAAAATTTCCTATTAGTCCTAAGAATTTCTAAATCTTCTAGAAGTGGGAAAAGCAACTAGATAAATTTAAAGAAACACTTTTAAAAAGAAAAAAATTAAGTTCCAGAGCTATATAGAATTAGAGCCCAATATAGGAAAATTAGAATTTTTTCACCCTGGAATTCAAAATATTCTGCATACAAACCTTGAATTTTCATGAAAAATTTTATAAACATTATATCAGCCATGGCTAACCTACGACTTTCAATAAAAAGTACAACAACTGACACTCGACAGATATGAATGAAGTTGACTAAAATGTGATTTTGGATGCGCAAAAGTAGATTATTTTTAAATAGTTAATAATCACAGTGATTGACAAAATAAGTAACAATATAAAATTTTGATTGGCACTAACCCCGTTAACTGTACGTTTGACAAAATGTTGCATCCATTCTGTATTCTCTTCAACGTCATCCATATTTGGTGGGGCTAAAAATACTCTAAGGGCACCATTAAAATCGCAAAAAGCGACACATTGAGGATTTATGGGTAGTTGGTGGTTGTAAATTCCAGTGATAATTCCTCCTGAGAAACTCTGCGTAAAAGTTGGCTCGATACTCTTCGTGGCGAAATTCCATACTTCAATGGTACCATCAGAACGTGCGACAACTAAAGTAGAAGCTCGATAATTACTCCATGAACAGGACGTGTACCTAGTTTAAATTTTATCATTTATAAACATATTTTCCAATCTTTATACTTTTACAAAAATTTTCACAAATAATAATTTTTAACGCGTATAAAAGTTAATTTGCATCATGGGGGTACTTACTCGCATATTACTCTGTACACTTCTCGCGTAATAATAGAGTAATAACGCGTGATAATGTGTAGTAATGTGTCATAATGTATAATAATGCATAATAATGTGTAAAAATATGTAATAATGTAAAATAATGCGTAATATTGTCCAAAAGTACATAATAATCGCGTAACAATGCGTAATTATGCATAATAATGTGGAATTTTTGGGTAATAGCAAACAGATTTTCATTTCCGCTGTACTTTTATTAAATTTTTTTCATAGACGATTCTTCCTACTGTAACCCCTTCAAGAGATATTATAAAAATCACCCTAAGTTAATTTAATAATTATTTTATAAAAGTAAAAAAATCATAGTTCAATATTTTTCAATAAAAAAAAACAATCCATGAATGACGAAACAAAATCAGAAACAAAAATAGAGTCGATTTATTTAGAATAAAATTTGAAAAAGGCACTCTTTTAAAGAGTTTTTGAGATAAAATATTTATTGAATTATTTTAAGCACACCTAATTTTCAAAAGTTCTATCTTTTGAACTGATCTGAATTTATATGATTCTGATCTTCCTGAAATTATGATTCAAGTATTATAAGACGTTTATTTGTAATCCTGCAGCTTTAAATGATTTCAAGCTGTAACTTAATAAAATTTGAAATTATTTAATCTAAAATTATCAAACGCTTTTAATTTAAAATTCTTGCATACATATTTAAATAGCTTTAGATTTATAATTTTTAAATCTACTAAATACTTTAAATTTGAAATGCGTCTCAACTATATTAGTTTATACTAGTTTTGATATTTAAGGCTTCAAATATTTTTGAAATTGTGATTATCTCTTTAAAGAACATTGTAACATAAAAAACACCTTTCTGTTTGCAATTTCTGAAATATACATCTGTTTTGTCCATAAACGGAAAAATATTTATCATTTTATTCAGTAAATTTTTAATTTTTTTAACTGTTTTGTAGGCTACATAGCTCTTTCTTTTATCACGAAATCAAAATCAAAATAAAATTCAAATTTTATAATTTTGTTTATTTTTAATTTTTTTTACTAAAGAACAGTTATCAGATGCAAGAAAGTCGTTTCTTATATAAAGAAAATGTTGAAACATTTGTTTTAAGTTAAAGAAAAGTTCAGAGGTTCAAATGGTTCAACTCATAATATAAAAACGCTATAAATTTGAAATTAGTTTACTTCTTCATGCTTTTATCTACAACTATTCAATTTCAAAGGTTATAAATTACCATTGTGAAAAATAAGTGAAACATTTGAAAAAATTGTAATTATAAGTGAAAAAAATGTGTATACTACTATCTAAACACAGCTGAAAGCATTAAATTTAAAATGCATTGCATTATATATATATATTTTAAAAAGCAAAGTGAAAGCAGCAATCGACATTCAAAAGGAGAGAATAAAATCAAGAAAGTGACTCTTTGGCTTGCAATAAGCATTGAAAAAGGTATATTTTTATATTTCTAATGCTTAAATTGAAACAGTTAGAAAAGTGTAGTCAAAAAAGTCTTCCCAATTTTTTGCGGATTTTATTTAATTATTTTCTAAGAGGTAATTCCCATTTGATTCACCTCTGTTTTTCAGTGGCCAAAATGCACTACAAAAGAAATCACCAAGACCCTAGAATAAAAATTGGAAATACAGCTTTTTTTTTAAATTTGGATTTTTATATTATATGAGATTGTTTGCATAACATGTGGTTTACCCGTTTTTCTAACCATGTGTGAATTTTTGTAATATAGAAATACACTAGAAAAAAAATCTATAACATCCAGAAATCGAAATTAAAATTAAAGGGAATTTGCAACATTTGGAATTTAGTATGTAATAAATTTATTGTTGGTTTTTTAGTATTGTTTTTTTCTGCTTAAGAATTCTAAAAATTCCTGAAAAAATGATAAGATTACAAGTGAAGAAAATAATTCTACGGAATACCAAATTCCAAATTTTGAAAATTTTCTGTACTTCTAATTTCGACTCCCAAAACTTTTCCATTTTTTATTCTAGTGTACTTTTGTGCTAAGAAATCTCATACATGTTGAAAAAACATTTTTATTATCAGAATAAAATTTTTAGAAATTCGTTATATTTCTAATTTTTATTCCTGGGCCTTTGAAATTTTATTTCTAGTGCATTTTTGTCACATTAAGGTTTTCAGGCACGCATAAAATTCTTCTTCTATATATTTAACCAAATAGTTAAAATTATCCAAAAGAGGTAAATTTTCAACAATATACTTGAATCCTTAACCAAAGCAAATTAATTTATAACCTAACAGTTGCATTTTCTACCAGAAAGTACAAATTTTCAACTAAATAGTTGAATTTTCAACCCAGAACGATCAATTTTTAATCAAGAAAATTAATTTTCTACCTACAAGACGAATTTTCATCAAAATACATAAATTTTCAATAAAAACATATTAATTTTTATCCAAACGTTTGAATTTTAAACCGTCAACGATAAATGTTCACACCAAAAAGGCGAATTTTCAACAAGAGTTTTGAATTTTCAGTCAAGAAGATCTTTTAGCCAAGCAAAATATTTTAGTCAGGTAAAAAAAAGAATTCATCAGAAACTTGAATTTAACAAACAGTTAATTTTCTACCAATGGAGTTGAATTTCCAACTCAAAATAGGAATTAGTGAAAAAACCGTCGAATTTTCAAGCTTAAAATATAATTTTTAACAATCAAGTTAATTTATGACCAAACAGCTTCATTTTCTATCAAAGCAGTTGAGTTTCATACCAAAAAATACAAATTTGCAACAATGAAAGATTTTTCTGTTAATAAGTAATAAAAAAATGTCTACCAAATCGTGGATTTTTCAAGACAAAAATGACGATTGTTCTACAACACAGTTAAATTTTTTGCTAAAATATATGAACTTTAAATAAAATAGTTGAATTTTCATAAGAAGAGGTGAATCTCCAACCAAAAATATGCATTTTAATATAGTAGCATATAATAGTAGATATTTTTCCAAAAACAATTACTTAAAAATGAATTTTTTATAAAAAAAATAAGAATTTTTGAGTCTAAAATATGATTTTCTAACCAAATAATTGAATTTTCTACTGAGATACTTCATTTCTGAACCCAAAAAGATAAATTTGTATTAAGCAGTTGCATTTTTAACCAAGAGGTGAACTGTTAAACAGAAAAGATACATTTGCAACTTAGAAAATTGTGAAATCTTCAAGCAAAAACGGCACATTTTTTAAAATACAATTGAATCTTCAACCGCTAAATATGATTTTTAACAGAAAGGTTAATTTTTAAGTAAACAATTGCATTTTCTACCCAAGAAGATGAATTGTAAACTTAAAACGTAAAATTTTTAGCTAAGAAAGATTTTTCCGTCAATAAATAATACGAAAAATGTCTACCAAATTGTGGAATTGGGTCAAAAGGATAAATTTTTAACCCGAAATATGAATTTTCAACAAAAAAGTACATTTTAAATAAAATAGTCGAATTTTCGAACGAAAAGATGAATCTTCAACAAATAATATAAATTTTGTTATATAATAGCATATAATATTAGACTTTTTAATTGAAAAAAAAAACCCAAAGATGAATTTTTAATTAAAAAATACGAATTTTCAAGTCTAAAATATGATTTTTTAACCAAATAATCAAATTTTTTACTGAAATAGTTGAGTTTTCAACCTAAAAAATTACATTTTCATTAAACCGTTGCATTTTTAACTAAAAGAGGTGAATTTTCACACTAAAAAGACAAATTTGCAACTAAGAAAGATTTTTCAGAGAAGAAAGAAAAAAATTTCTACCAAATTTTCGGATTTTCAAGCCAAAAGGGTGACTTTTTTCAAAAAAATTCAATTTTCTACCCAAAAATATAAATTTTCAACAAAGAAGTTAATTTTAAATAATGTAGTTATATCAATTTATTAATTTGTTTTGTCATATGCCTGTACAAGTGAGGTGTCGGTAGGTACATGATTCATAATTTGGATCTTATGTAAAAGCTTAAAATAACATTGTGTATTTTTTTAGGAGAGAAGTTTTGCATTTTGCTCTTTGCCCAATAATGCAGTTAAATTTTTAATTAAAGAGAAGAGCGTGCAACCAAAAATATGAATTTTTTACCTAGCAGTATATAAGAGTAGGTTTTCTAATCAAAGATGAATTCCAAGTCCAAAAAGACAAATTTTTTCAAAAAGATACATTTTTAACTAATAGTTGAACTTTTAACCAGAATAGATAATTTTTTCACAAAATAGTTTAATTTTTAAATGAAAGAGATAAATCCTGAAGCACAAATATAATAGTAGATTTTTTAATTAAAAGGAATTAAACATTAACTAAAAAAGATGACTTTTCTACCAAAAGATGAATTTTTAATCCGAAGGGATGAGTTCTCTAACCAAAAAGACGATTTTTCAACAAAACAGTTTGATTCTTGACGAAATTATATGATTTTTTAATAGAAAATGTAATAGTTGATATTCAAATCAAACAGATTTAAAATTCTGATTGAAAACAGTTGAATTCAACCAAAAAAGACAAATTTGCAACAAAATAGTTAAGTTCTTAACAAAAACAGATTCATTTTCAACCAAACAGTTTGCATTTTTAAAGAAAAATGATGAAATTTCTACCAAGAGATGAATTCCCAACCCAAAAACGAATTTTCAACCAAGAAAGATTTTTCGGTCCTTGAGAAAAAAATTCCAAGCACATTGATGAATTTTTAACAGAAAAAAAAGAATTTTCTATAAAACGCTTGAATTTACAACCCAAAAAGGCAGAATTATCGAAAGACAGTTTAATTTTGAACCAAACAGAATGGCTTCCTAACAAAATTGTTAAAATTTTAACTAAACAATGAAAAATATTAACTAACAAAGATAAATTTTTAACAAAAAATATAATAGTAAACTCTTCTAGCATAAAGAATGAATTTTCCGCGAAAAAAAGTTGGATTTTCTTACTGTGTTCTACTAATGCAGTTTACATCCAAGCAACAACAAAAAAACAAGAAAAACGGGAAGTTTCTTAAAAGAGAAGAAAAAAAGTAATTCTTTTGAAAAAGGGGTAAAAATAGGAATACAGAAAGAGTTTTAAGTCTGAATTGTTATTAGTTTTTATTCTTTTTCCGAGTTGAGATTTTTAAGTTGTATTACTATTATTATTATTATTATTATTATTATTATTATTATTATTATGGATTTAAATGCCGAAATTTAAATGCAACTTGTTTCAAAATCATTTTCTGACGAAAATGTTAAATAATAAATTATCCAAACTGTTTAATTAAGTTACAAATGAGAGTTGCATATATTCCATGGTTGGTTTCCTTTGATGCCAATCCATAATTATACGTTTATTTTATTGTCTGTTAAATACATTAATGAATAGTAGAGATTAATTAGGTTATATTATCAGATATTTCATCAAAATTCAATATTAAAAGTATTGCGCTTAAATGCACTCTCATTTATAATCCATAAAAGGTACATAAATAATGATGTACAAAACAACATTAGTTATATCATTTTTATATTCTGATATTCGCTAATTATCTGGAAATTCGATATTACACGTCGTTTCATGCTTCTGTTAAATATGAATTACATTAGGAAATTATATAAATCATTATTAGCATTTTAATCATTACACATTATTTGAATTAATAAGAGATAAATAATAAAATAAGAATAATAAATTATCTTGTTGATGAAAACAAATTATTGACCCTAGTGAAATAATTTTTACAAAAAAGGAAAAAAAACTGAAACCATTTTTACGAAGAAATCGACAAATAAATGCAATAAATAACAACCAAAATTTCATTGTACAATTTAAAGATTTCAAAAAAAAATCCACGCTAACATTTTCAATGCTGATATTTGAAAAATGAATAAAAAAAATTATATTATTTTAATTAATATTAACTTGAAAACCTGAATTCAAACATCAAAATTCACTTTGAAATATTTTTAAATATTCTTTTAAAATTATTTTAAAAACTATATATACACGTCATTTTCAATTTTTTTAAAAACTTTTATAATCAGTTTTTATTCTTTTGAATCCTTTCAAAATTCCCAAAAGGCCTCTTAATTTTTTGTTTAAAATCTTTAAAAATCTAAATTTTGCTTTAAATGTTTTGAAATATTTTCAAGTTTTAAATTATTTTGAAATCTCTTGAAAACTTCTGAATATATTTTAAACTTGCTTGCATTTTTTCCAAATTAATCATTGTTTAATTGTTATATGATAATCAAAAGTTGTGTTTTTGAAATCTTTTTGAATATTTTGTTAACATTTATTCTTGCAAATATTTAATTAGCTAATAAAAAATTTTCCACAAATTTGGAGAAAATTTTTTAGTTTCTCAAAACCTTTAAAGATGCTTTAAAAGCTCTTTTATGCAAGATTTAATGCAAGATTCGTAGTTTTTCACACGATTGAAACCGATAAAAATTTTTTATTATTCTTTAAAAGCTTTAAAATTTTATTTCAAAATCTTTGAAATTTTTAATTTTTAATAAGTTTGATATTATTTAAAAGATAACCACTCTTGATCCAATACGAAAGTGAAGTTAGGTTCGTTTTAAACATTGATATAATTGATACAATATATAATAAAACGAAAAAATTTAACTATCGAGACTGTGAAATTGCTCAATTGGGATATACCCGAGTAATAAATTTTCCGAATAATAAAATCTCCAGATAATAAAATTTCTAAATTGAAAAATTCTTCAATAATAAAATTTCTGACAGAAAGTTGCCAAATTATAAAATATCCGAACTAGCAAATTCCCGAATTGAAACAATTAAAAATTGTTTAATTTCGGGAATTTCGTAATTCGTGAATTTCAATCAAATTTCAATTAAATAAAAATGTTGCATTACAGAAAGTGCTGCTTGATCTGTGGTTTTTCATAATAGCAAAAAATCTTGGCAAAAGTATAGGATTAAAAAAAAAATTGTAGTTTTTTGTATAAACTTTTATATTACCCTATAAAAATTAACAGTAAAGTACAAGTCGACATACTGATGCAGATTCTAAAAGTATTGCTTATGAAAACTTATATCTTTTGTTTAAATTTGTACATTTTTACACTTAACTACCAGTATTCACAACATCATTTTGAGTACAGTTTCCCAATATTTCAACTTTGGTTTAATCCTGTATTTTTTCGTGAAGATTTGTAATTTTCTACAGTGACTTACGTAAAATTAAAACTGATCTTATGGCACCGAATACCCAAGCTAAACAAATGTAAAATTTTGTAATTTTCTGTAACACCTTCTAGATTTTCACAAACAAAAAAAAATATTAATGAAAAGTTGTACACATTTTTTAATTGTAGAATTGGGCTAGTCATCCCGAAAATTCGGGACGACTAGACACAGCCTTGATATAATTATAAATACATACCTGTATTTTGATTTTTTCCAAAAGATAGGTTTTTGCAAATTTTCGGTCCAGAGTGCAAAGATTCTTCCACCTACGGTCATGATAAGGTCAGAGATAAATTCTGATCTAACAGCATGAGTAACTGGACCATCATGGATGATATTTAACCATTCCCATTTACACGATTCTCGATTAACTAATTGACCAGTTGCGAAATTGTAACCTTCCCAAGTTATAATCCCACATATTCCTTCGACTGTTCCTGAAAAAAATTATATTAAAGTAGCAACAAATGCACGCGCGTGAGGCTCACGTTCCCGTCTCTGGTTCTTTATTTGATAACATTAAAGAGATAAACAATTTTAAATTAACTATTTATCAAATTTTCAAAAATAAAGTTTTAAACACTTCTAAACCAGCAAATATTAATTTTGAATTAAAAGACATTGAAACTTAAAAAAAAATAGATTGAGCGATTTTAAATTGAAAGCGTTCTGAATCAAACCTTTTTAAGGGACGACTTCAAAATTCTGAAAAATAAAATTCCCGACACTGAAAAATTCACGAAATTAAAAAATTGGTGAAACGTAAGAATCCTGAATTGTAAAATTCCTGAATAATAACATTTTGGAACACTTGATAATGTTATTAAATTTGAAAATTTCCGAATAATAATTTCCCGGCATCAGTTTATACATAATATTATCAAATTATGAAATACCCTGACACTGTTGAATTCCTGAATTTAAACAATTGTAAATTTTATTTTTTTATTTTATTTAATATTATTGATTTAATAAATATACAATAATAAAATATTTTGACTAAAAAATTTTTTCCCTAATGTTCAAAGTATTTTCAAAATTATTTTTAAGATTTTAAATAACATTAATTTAATAAATATAATTTCCCAGTGCTTTTTGTTTTTATATATGCATAGTATATTTTTTGAATTATTTTTCTTGTAACAAAAATCTGGTTCTAGTATTGTTCTTTTTTATTGAGAAATATTTTTTTCAATTACTGTTACTTTTTTGTTAAATTGTTATTACATAAAACAAAACAAAAATAATCAGACAAATTTTTCTAATATTGACAAATGAATTCACAGTAATTTTTACTGTTTAAAATCGAAATATCTCCCGTTATAAACTTTCAAAATTGAATTACTCTAAAAAAACGTTCAAAGTAAAAAGGAATTCTAAATGGAAAAATTTTAAAGTGAAAAATGTCTACTATAGAACATTGAAAATTAAGAATGTAACGTAAATGTCCTAGTAATCGTGACATCAATTTTCTTGTTTTTGTTTTTTATCCAATTCATATTAATTGAAATTCCATTTGATACTATAAAATGCTGAAAATAAATTGGTTTCATCAATAAATTTTGATTTTATCTTATGTTCAAAAATGTGCATTTTTGAAAATGATATATATAAAACTGAAAAGAATATTACCATTGGCAATTGTGACTGATTTTAAAAGAAAATTGGAGGTGAACTTGAGAAAAAATATATTTTAGATTAAAATTTTTAATTGAATATTAGTTATTAAGAGTTTTATGTTTTTTCTTTTTCTTTAGGTAAAAGTGTCAATTATTATTTGTTATAGCGCTCATTTTACATTCTAAAAGATTATTTACGAATCCCTTTGTAGGTGTTCGTTAAAAAAATTTGACTTGAATATTGTTAAATTGTTAATTTAATAAATAATTTTTTTTTAACAAAGATTTTTTTAAGAAAAACGTACCATACAAACTTGTAGACAATTTTTTAAGAAATAAAATTAGCCCGGCAATATTAGTATTACATAAAAATATTGCATTTTTCACCTAAAGTGAAAGCACAAATATAAAACCCTATATAACTATAGTTAAATAAAGAAACTCAACCTGAAATATTTGTTTCTTATGCTCGAATTTTTAAAAATGACCATTTCTGAACTTAATATAACTTTAGTACATCCTCAATCTAATCCTTTTTTTATTTAAAATGAAAAAATTTTTAGTCACCAAGAGTTGTGATTATAAATTTAAATAATTCAATTATTTCGATCTGTAATGCAAATCGAAACTTATAAAAGGAAAATATTGAAAATTAAGCGTTCAACCGGAAAATTGAGATATCTAGAATTGTAACGGTCCGAAATTATAGAAATTATTCAATAACTGAGTTATAAATTTCAGATAGTTTAGTTTTTATCTATTTTGATTTCAAACAATATTTTTAATTTCTAATTTTAATTATAGATATATATTCCATAAATTACATTGCAAAATATAAATAAAATAATACAAATCAAAGTTGCTGTATATGATTCCACTGTTTGAAATTGCACAGTTTTAAGCCTTTCGATTCGAAATTTTCTAAAAGTTGAGTTTGAAATGTTCAATGTACAATTTGAAAAATAACTGTCTAAATTTATGATTGTTTTTAATTTAATCTGAAGGTATTTTACTTGAAATTTTTGAATTGCACATCCTTTGAAATGCAAATTGTGCAAATATCATATGGTACAATTTAATATTTAAAAAAATATAGATAATTTTCTTCGTGTAAAATTCAAAGTAAACAATTTAGAATAATAAAATCTAAAATGATTAAATTTAAAACTAACTAAAATGAAAACTAAACGATTTAGAAGATTTAGATCTAAAATTATTACATATAAAACTGACTTTTGAGGCTTTTATTATAAAATTTTGCAATTTTGTAAGACGAAATAGGAAAATTTTCCAGAGACTTTTAATATTTAAGTTCGACGCTACAACATTTCGAAATTTGAAATAGGAAATCTCCATAAATTAAGAAAACTAGAACTAAATATTTTGGAATGTAAGTTTTTGAAGTACAAAAAAATTAGTTTCAAGGACTCAAAAATTAAAGTATTTTAGAATTGCTTATTCAAAACTTTAATTTTTAATCAAAATAATAAAAATTTTTAAGATGAATATATTATTATTTAGTATCATATTATGTAGTATCAAGTCACACTCAAAGATATTGAATAGATTTTATTATACAACAAATGTGATTTCTGTCAATAGAAAAATCCATGCCGATTTCATAGTTTTTAATTTAAGGATTTGAAATATTGTGAACCTTCAAAGTTTAATTATTCTAAACACATTAAAAATTATTTCATTAACGGAAACATAAGAGCTTAAATGTGAAAAATAAACGTTTCAATATATTTGAATTTCAATAAAACGTGTTTATGAAAAAATGATATACATTGTTTTGAAAATTTGGTTAAAAAAGAAGAAAATCATTACCAATAAAAATTTTTTGTAACATCTCATCAGGTGGTTTCTTGAAAATGTGCCTGTAGTATCTTCGAGCAGAAATGTCACTGTTTTTTACTGGAAATGGGTTAACCTGTTCCACAGACATTTTAGGGGTGAAAATACTTATTGTTGATATGACTGCTCGGCGAATACTTTCTGGATATTGAACAAGCAAAATGTAATCTGGTTGTATTAAACCATCTAATTCCTTATAAGGAGAAATTGATTGAAGCAAAACATCTGGTCTTGGTACTTTTGTTTTGTCCGACACTTTAACTTTTCGTGTTGCTGGTTTCCACCTTAGGAATATTAATTGCTTTATTGTATTTTTAAAATAAATTATTTAATAAGAAGACATTCTGCAAATTTTCGTCACCAACTTTAGGTCCCAAAATGCGATGGTTCCATCCTCGCTTGCAGTTAAGAATTGACAGCTTAAATCTTTAGGATCTGTGTCTTCTGAAAAATTAATGATCCTTCCATCTTTTCCTACTTTATTGTAAGCTGGCATCCATAAAATTTGTGTAATTCGTCCTTTCTGACTGCTTTGCAATGAGGACATGGCTGTGATATCAACGGCCGAGACACCAATCGTATCACGCATCCAGGCCATTAAGCTTTTCATAGCAATTCTGTATCTAATTTGCGCAGTAGTATGCACTACTATAGCCTCCATTTTTTCCATCTTTCCAGGAATATGCCAAATGGCGATCTAAAATTATTTATAATAATCATTTGTTTGTGATGAGGGGCTGCTCAAAAAATACGTCACACTGACAGATATGCTAGATATGTAATGCACATAAGTCACTGAGAATGCCTACTCAAAAACACATAATTATATGCAGATGTGCTGCTCAGGCAGAAATCAGCCTACAAACACTACGCCTTTCCAAAATTAATAATTCATGAGTAAATTACAATTAATTGGTAAGTTTTGGTAATACTAAATAAATCATTATTATACAAGTAGTACAAAATATATCATTATTATAAAAGCAGTAAATCTAACAATTCAAATCTTTGTATAAGTACAAAATGAAATAAAAGAGTGTACATACTTTGGCAAAATTATTTATTGCTTAATGAAACCATTTAATTTTGATTGATAGTATCCTTTACCTATCTTCTGATTTTCAAACGTAACAATAAATTCAAATACGAAATTATATTCATTAAAAGAGGAGATTTAACTCGTCATTTTTTGACGTTTTATACAAGGCTTAAATGTTTTTCAATTTTAGTTTGTAGTTCACAAATTTGAATTCTAAGCAAAAAATTCTATTGAAAAAAATTAATTTAAAAATAACGCACACTATTGTTTACGACGGTGTCAGAATATTTTTTAAATGTATGAAATTTCGACATGCGAAGAACTTACGTTTACGTTTCATTTTTAAATGAAAAAATCTGAATTGCATGAATAATATTACAAAATGACATTTAAAAAATGTACTCTTTGTATTTTCACAACTATATTTCCAAATTTGTTTCCTTTTCTTCCTTTACGACAAAATAATTCCAGTTGATAGGTCAGAATTCATCTTCTTTCGTTAAAATTTATACTATTTGGTTGAAGATTTAAATATGTTGTAGATAGTTTTTTTTTGTCAAAAATTAATTTTTTTCATTGAATATAAAATTAATTTCTTTGATTTAATTTTTTTTTGGTTGAAAAATACTATTGAAACTGAAATTCAATTATTCTATTGGCAAAAAAATTCAATTGTTTTGGTGCAAATTCGTCTTTTTGTGTTAAAAATTCTATTATTTTAGTTTATTTTAGTTTTTGAGAAAATTTACTATTTCGGTTTGAAAATGCAATTTTTTGTTTGAAATTTATCTTTCTTTATCTTCAACAAAAATCTTTTTTGGTGAAAAATTAAACTCTTTGGCTAAAGATTCGTATTTTTGTTTGGGGATTCTTCTCTTCTAACAAAAGAGTAATCTTCTTGATTGAAAATTTAACTGTTTGGGTAAAAATTAAACTACTTCCGTGAACATTGATTTTATCAGTTAAAAACTGATCTACTTAGATGAGAACTGGATTATTTTTAAAAAAATTAGTTTTTTATTTAAGTTAAAAATAATATTTTTTAAGTAGAATTTAACAATTCCAATATTGGTTTAAAATTTAACGTTTTTAGTTTAATATCAATGTATTTGGTAGTAAATTCGTCTTTTTCTTTGAATAAAATTAATCTTCTTGATTGAAAATTCAACTACATGGTTGAAAGTTAAGCGGCTATGTTAAAAATATATTTTATTAGTTGAAAATTTCTCTCTTTGGTTGAGAACCGAACTAATATGTTTAAAATTCGCTTTTTTTGGTTGGAAAACTATTTTTCCAACTGCAAATTAGATTATTTAATTGTTGGTTAAAAATTGATCGTTTTTAGTTCAATATTCAACTGTTTGGTTGAAAATAAACTTTTTTGATGCAAATTCATATTTTTTGGTTGAAAATTCAACTGTTTTGCGGCAAACTCGTCCTTTTCGGTTGACAATTCTATTATTTTTGTATAAAATTGAACTATTTGGTTGAATAATCATATTTTTAAATTAAAAATGTAACTGTTCTTAAGCAAATTTGCCATTTTGGTTCAAAAATTAAAGTATTCCGTTTAAATTTATGTTTTTCTTTTGACTAAGAAATTTTTCCTTGTGAATTCATCCTATTAGTTTAAAAATTTATCTTTTTTGGTGAAAAGTTAATCTTTTTCCGTTAAAAATTTCACTATTCGGTTAAAAATGTAACTACTTTGTTGCAAATTTTTTTTGATAGAAATTGTTTTTTGTAACTGAAAATATAATTATTATATTTTTGGCTTAAACTTGATTATTCTTAGCTAAAAATTTTACGGGTTGGTTAAAGATTTATGTATTTTGTTGTAAATTCGTCTTATTTTTGTAAACATTTAACCTTCTTGATTGAAAATTTTATCTACTATGCGGAATGTTTCGGTTAAATATTCAAATGCTTCGTAGAAACTGTTTTTTTTTAAATGAAAATTACCTGCCCATTAGAACAACCTCCTATAATAACATTTTCATTGAAAGGACAGATTGAGACTACTGTAACTTCTCTTGGCGATTCGAGAACTAATTTTGGGGCCAGGCAATCGTTGAATGACCATACTAGAGTTCGGTTATTTCCTTTAATTGCTTTTTGTATCTAGAAAAAGAAAATATTTATATAATTATTTATATATTTCTAAACTGTAATTTAGCTTTCGTATTTACACATGAAGACAAAAATCGTTTGCTTTTTTTAACCAAAAATTTAGGTGGCTGTACTATGCAAATAATGTTACATTTTAATTTGATTTTCGATAATTTTGAAGAATGCAGATATGGATTTTTGAATATTTTGCACACGTTCATGGAACACGCATATATTTTTTTTTTATTAAATTCCCAAATTGTCCAATTTCTGACCGTTTTTTATCGAAAAAGTCGGTCGAATTTTTTTAGTTATTCTATTAAAAAAAATATCGAATCTCGCATCAAAATTTGTTAAACAGATAAAAAATTTTAGTTGCAATATTTGTGACAAAATTTATTTTACATATAAATTGTTTTTGTCCAATGTAGGACGAAAGATCGAAATTTAGTAATGGAAATGTCTCGATTTAAAATATTTTTGAGTCCTTAAGGTTGTGATTCCAAATATTTAAAATTTTCCAGCGTTCCAAGTTGGGAAATTCAGAATTTGAAAATCTAATCTATAAAAATCCATCATATAAAGATAATCTTAAGACGATTTTATACTTACACGATTTCTGCTTTACCGACATTTTTCACAACAACGTATACGTCCATGTGAATTGAGATATCAAGCTCAAAATGTTTGAAATTTATAGAATGGCACTAATTGACGTTTTTGGGGTATCACCTTGTGAAAATAATAAAAGAAAGCTTTATTTGATGATATTTCTTTGAAATTTCAGAAACCTAGGACCGCATAAACGTTTCTTAGTGCCTTTTATTTAACCTAAGCCTGATTTTGTAAGACAAATTATTGGTGTTGTGTATTTTTTTATAAGAAATTTGTAGATCCATTTTCTTACATAATTTACTTTATTTATGCCAATTAAAACTTTTGGTACCTTGATTTGTACATATTTTTAATACAAAATCATTAGTACCTTATGAATCATTCTATAATTTTTTTTTATTGTTATTGTTATTTTTTAAAATAAATACAAATGTACTAAATGAATATAGAAACAATTTATATGCTACTAATGAATCTGTATCGACAACATGTACAAATATACTATCTATCAACACCATTAAAATCCTTATACAAAATTTGGCTGAAATTGTTGTTAATCTTTTTTTTTGTAAGCACGAAATACCTTGATGACTTTTCTTTTTAAAGGAAGAAGAATATTCCCAAACAATTTCAAAATTGTCGATTTCTGGACCATCCTAGAATACACCTATACTGCCGTCATGATGAAGAAACTATACAACTGCATTTTTATTAAAAATGAATTTTCAAATATTGTTGAATTTATAATGAAAATTCGAATTTACCTATCCTAATCGTGATTTAAAATGTAATTTTATCTTGAGATAATCAGGTCTTGATTAATATCTCGAGAGCGTTTCACGAGAATCCGTTATGAAGAAACAATATATCCGTCGAAAATGCTTTTATAAAAATCCAAAATTCTATATGCAACGAAAAATATACGAGATATGAAAAAAATATTTAGAAGCAAAATTGTTTATATCAAAAAAATAAACAAATTCTTTTTGAACCTTTTTTTCAATAGAGGCATATTTTTGTTTTGATTGTGAAAAATGTCATTAAGAATAAAAAATAACTTTTTCTAGAAAAACGACACAAGCTAGAAAAAAATGTTAATTTACAAAATTAATCACATGAATTATATCTAAACATGTCCTTGAAATACTTTATTGAATAGGACGCGCGCTTTTTTAAATTATAAAAACAATACAATGAAAATACGTCTGTTTCAATATCAAAACAAGTTATTAATTGTAATAATAATGATACATTTATTGAAATGATACATTTTACAGGGTAGGTGCGAATAGAAATTAATGCTAATTACGAAAAATATTAAAGCAATAATAAATATATGTTGTATTTATAATAATATAATACAGTTGAATATAATATAGAAAAGCAGCATTTCGGACATATTTTAATAGAGCACCAAGTACGAGATACGTTATAAGAATGTATTTGTTAAGGCTGAAGGAACTTTAACAAAAGAGAATTCACAATCA
>JAUELO010000346.1:825749-835982 GCA_032357855.1 Amphibolips quercusostensackenii
GGGCATCTGTTCGTTTCTCAGACATTTGACCTTAATTTTTTACCATTCCAAGGTCACAAAAACCATTTTTTCACAGGTCATTTTAAACGTCAAATTTCCCGCTCTTTTTAAATCTGCAATCAAAAATAGGGGTTCTTATTGAAGAAAAGGGCCTTACCTCCATTTGACCTTGAAAATTGACCCTATCGTCAAAATTGGTGGTACATTCAAATGTCCCTCTTGGTCCTGGTCAACCTTTGTTCAAACCATTTCTTCGTAGATAAAGTATTTCAGAAGATATTTGGGATTATAAAATAAAATAGGTCACTGTGTATATAAACTATACATAACTTTTTCACCTAGTGTACAAAGACCACGCAGCTGGCAGATTTCTTAACATTGAATCAAAATTATTTCTAGTTAGTAGTTAATATATTAATTATTAAATACCATGAATAATCATTAACTTCCATAAATAATTATACGAATTTATTTAGTACATTATTATCATTTTGAAGATCATCGTGACCGTTTAATGATATTATAAAAGTTGTTAAATTTTAAAATAATTCCTAAAATTTTTATTTCAAAATTCTGAAAAAATTTGACAAGGTTTTGAAAATTCCTCTTGAAAGATTTCTTTGCAGATGATTTTGTATTGCTATTTATTCAATTAAGATTATTTCAATTACATACTGAAAATGTATACGTGAGGTGGTTATATATTTCATAAAATTTAAAAATATTTTCTGACAAAGTTGTAAAGAATAACAAGTAATATTTTTGATATTTAAAATTTAAAAAGCCTGCCCCTGCGCCTTATACTAAAATCAATTATTTGATTTTTGATGGCAAATTTTAATTTCAAGTAAAACATGCGAACATAACCCTATAGTTGGTAAAAAATTATAAATATTCTTTGAAATATAATCATTTCTTATTAAGAATTCCAATAATTTTCTACGAATAAAGGTTGAGGTAACAAAAAATTGTTTAGAATTGTGAATCTTTATCAAATTCTAATAGTTTTCGTTAAAAATAATCAATTTTTTGTAAAAAATGTTAAAATAACCTAAAACTTTTCGAAAATTGCAAATCTTATTCTGACTATAATGATTTTTGTTTTAAAATTCTTATATTTGTCATAAAGCGACAACAAAACCTACAATTTTTAAAATATGTGAATCTATTTCGAAAGCATTTTTGTTATTATTAAAAATACAAATTACCGTCAAAAAACATTAACGTAATCTAAAATAGTTACAAGATTCTAAATCTTGTACGAATTATAATGATTTTTGTTTTGAGATAACATTTTTTGGTGTAAAGCGGTAACATAACCCAAAATTATTGAAAGTTTGAAAGTTCTTTGAAATTTAATTTTTTGGTATTAAAAATATTAATTTGTGTCAAAAAACACCGAACTAATCAAAAATTGTTAAAATATTTTGAATCTTTTTTAAATCATAATGATTTTTGGTTTAAAATACGTAAAATACCAATTTTATATGTAAAAATCTAACATAACCTAAAATGAATTAAAAATTATTAATCATTAATATCTAATGATTTTTTTTTAAACCTTAGTTTTCGGTGAAAAACGCTAAGAAAAAGCGTAAATTTTTAAAAAAGTTTAAATCTTTGCAATCTAATAATTTTTTATTCAAAATATTCATTTTCGATGTAAAACGCTAACATAGCCTAAAATTATTAAAAATTGTGTATCTTGAAGATGATCTTCGTTAAAAAAATGATAATATCTCAGGGAAAGTTAACAAAGCATACCATCAAAAAAAATTTTAAGTCTTTTTCGAAACTTTCTGTTTTTATACTAAAATTATTTTTAAAAATACTTATATTAAGCAAAAAGCCTTAACATAAAACATTTTTAATATTTACAATAAAGTATTTGATAATTTGAAAGCTTAAATCTTATTTCGCAAGTGTATTAAAAAGCACAAATATTTCTTAAGTCGCATAAGTTTTTTAAAAGTAAATATGAGATTTTTGAGACATATCGCTATACCACCTCTCCTAGATTAAAAACTACTAATTTCATTATCATTTCATTATTTATGAATTTTCTAGAAATTGAAAATAATAAAAATATCCATCAGGAAAGTCGGTGCTCTTTGAGGATGATTCCTGAGTCCTAACTAAGTACTCTTTTAGAAATTCACTGAAACTTCTGAAACATTTGGTATACCAAAGGAATTGAAATTTACGAACTTAGGCTGCTGAAACCGAAATTCAGTAACTTTTATAGTAAAACAGAATTTTTATTAACATTTAAAAACAGTATCTGAAAATTACAAATAGTTTTCTGAAATCCCCAAATATTAACAGAAATATAAATTATTATGATCGAAAGAAGTGCAAAACATGTGACTAAAGCTTTATGCAGTTACCGTTGTTGAAATTTCTGTTCCTGTTTAAGAAAATTTAGAAAAGGTCCTGCATGAAGCTTTAGTGACCCCTCTCTGAAAATTCGTACAGAAATTTCATAGTTTGCAGCACATCTGCACATATGTGTTTTAAAGTAAGAATTTGTCCAAGAACGATACCTTTCTTTTCAAAAACTGTCATACGTTAAAAGGTACCGATGTAAAAGCGTTTCATTTGATACATGTCTTGGTTAGATTAAAATAGAGTTGTATAGCTTCTTCATCAAGACGGCAGCATAGTTCTTAGTAACAATATCTTTCATTACAGTAAATTAGAAAAGCAAAATAGACTTTAAATTTGAATATTTTTATTTTTAAATTTATTTAAATATTCTTAAATAGTGTGAAGAATATTGCTCTATCTAAGGAATATTGCTATAAATTTAAAACATAAAATTCCGTCATAAAGATCCTCTAAATCCGTCGCCATGAACAGTTGAACACTTACTGAGGGATCTCACTGAAGCTCAAATTGCCATTAAAATATCTGTTTCTGTAATAATAAGATAAGCTATTTACTATACCTCGTTATTAAGTTTAGGCCCAGTAAACTTGGTACTTTTGGAATAATCCGTGTAGGAACATGCTGCAATGCCAGTCCATAATGGATGCCAGGATAGGTCGTTAATTACCTTATCCAAGCAGAAATTACCATCGTAATAACTTTGGTGTTCCTTGTAGTCAATTGTCAACATTGGCTGGATGTTTTTCTCAGAATGCATCAATTCGGCGTAATCACTAGTGTAAAGGTCCCAGGTGGAATTTATCAGCAGCTACGTAAATCGATTTTTCTATGTGACTATAGGGAAAATTATGCAAAAGTAGGTCACTTTGTAGAGTAGGTCATTTGAATTTATCAAAATTTTCCAAAAAAATTCTCCAAGCTTTTGAAAATTTGAAAACAATATTAAGCACAACTGAACAAATGTCTGTATGAAAAGTTTTTATCAAAATAAAATTTTTTTTTTTGCAGTTTTCTGCTTTGTAATCAAGTTTGAAACTTAGTGAATAATATTTCTAAAGATGAGGGACTTCCCTTCTTAATTTACAATTATCAAAGTACTTTTTTATACTCTGTCAATTTCGTAAAGAGGTCAGCTAGAGTAGGCGATTCTTATAATTACTTAGTTAGATTGGTATTATTAAATTGACTCAAAAATGGCAATTTCCGAACATGGTCAAGGATCCGAATGAGTAAATGAATATTTAATAACTGTACGAAAATAAAAGTAAATTATCTATAACTTTTTCACTAACTGCGATGACCTTTTATTCAAAGAGACCTGTAAAAAAGCTACTTCGAGATTGTTTGTTATAAACATTAAAATCAAAGAAATGATTGATTTTATTAATTGCTTTCGGAGAAAAATAGTTCAAAGATTAGACAAGCTTTCCCGTAGGGTGATTTTTTTCCTTAATAATTTTATAATATATAAAAGATTTCGAAATTTTAGTGACATACTTTTGCATAGGTTTCTCTATATCAAGATTTGTGGTAGTAAATCGCAGCAAAATAAAAAAAAGCTACCAATAATTCTTATCAGAAATGGTCATGTATATCATGTATATCATGTATATATATATATATATATATATATATATATGTTTAGAAACACATTTATTGGGTATTATAAGTAAAAAAGGAAATAATGTTCAATTTGCAATATCTGAAGTTCTTTAGGATTAATTTTAAATTTTCAAAATTGTACAAAAAATAAAATAAACATTTGAAAATGAATAGTTTTGAAATAAATATGTATATTTGACGTTTCACTCACTATGTTTCCTTAATTTTGTTCGGTTGGTAAGTTTTTCATTTTTTAGAAACTTATAATGCTTGAAATCGTAATTTATGATTATTCAGAACGATTTCAAGTATTATAAAAGTTTTATGATCTTCACCTTAAAAAGATTTTTAAATCTGTAAATTCAAAAATGTTTTGTCTTGCTGGTCAGCTTTTAGCTGCATACTTTAAAGATTAAATTTTTTTCAAATTGGAATGATTTAAAATTGAACAATCTTAAATTGAAAACATATATTAAAATTTCTAAAATAAACGTTTGCAATTAAACAATTAAACATTAAAAACTTTAAATATTTAAATAAACCCTTATTCAATGTCTTCGATAATAAACAACATGTACATAAGGAATACCGTTAAACGGAGATCACTCAAAACTGTCCCAAGAATCTGAAATCAGCTTAAGCCTTAACTGATTCTAGATTCTGGTTAAAACAATCCACCTTTAGTAATTTAAACTATCAACTCAGGATTATGCGAATTCACGCCAGATCTTCAAAATTAACCTGCTTGAGGTTACCTGGAATTGTATACTTTCAAAGACTTTGAGGGTATAAAAATGGATATATAATTATTCTCAGGTCTAACAGTTTTAATAATTTTACTACTAAGCATTAAAAACTAAAAATTAATCATATTTACAATTTTAAAATGGAACATTTATAAATTTAGAGCGTTAGAAATTGAAGCTTTTTTAATTTTATTAAGTGAAAAATGGTACAATATGAAATTTATTACCTTTAAAATTAAAAATTCACATCTTTAAAAACCTGAAATTAACATTTTTATTAATTTTTTTAAAATTAGGAGTTTCATATTCATGAGCAATAAAAATAAATCACATTCCCTGAATTCCTAAAAATATATAAATTCTTTAAATTCTCTAAAATCCTTGATTTCTCTGAATTCTTAAGAATCTATGAATTCCTTGAATTTTTTCGAACATTCTGAATTCACCAAACGCTCTGATCCCTGAAGTTCTCTGCATTCCCTGAGATTTTAGAATATCCTAAATTTTATGAATATTTAAAATTCCTTTATTATTCTAAATATCTTGCAATCTCTGTATTCCTGAAAATTCCTAATTTTTCAATTTACTAAAATTGTTTAATGTTCATGATTTCCTAAATTCTCTAAATTCCTGAAAATCTCGGAATTCCTTGAATTTGCTGAATTCCTAAAATTCCGAAATTTCTCTAGATCCTCTAAATTGTTGGAATATTTTTAATTCCTTGAATTTTCTAAATGCCATCAAATCCTTAAAATTTTCTTTAGTCCCTGAATTTTCTAAATTCATTAAATACGTTTAATTCCTGAATTCCTAGAATCATTTTAATTTTCTTAATTCTTTAAATATTTTGAATCTTGTAAATTCTCTAAATCCCCTGAATCTTATAAAATTCTCTGAGTTCCCAGTAATCCTTAGGTATCCTGCATTTCTTGAATATGAGGAATTCTTTTACTTCCTAGAAATCCCTAATATCCTTGAATATTCTAAATAACCTAAATTCCTTAAATATTATAAATTCCCCGAATTCTCTGAATTCTTTAACCCGCCGCCGTCCTTGTTATTTTTACAACCACCGCCGTCCTGTGGGTCATTTGTGTTTACCTGTCTTCCATCAATACGGTTTGCTATAGAAAAATAATTTCAAAATTCTAAGTTATTATTTCGATCCTCCATTCTATCATTCAATTGGTTTTGAGTATCCAAATTTTTTTTCTGCCTAAAATAGTTAAAATAGTCTCAATAAAATTCGACCTAGAAAAATCGACTGGGTCACGAACGATCCACAAGGACGGCGGAGGGTTAAATATTCTGCATTCTTAAAATTCTTTTGATATTCTCAATCTTCTGAATCCTTGGAATCTTTTAAATTTTTTAAATTTCCTGAATGCTCTAAAATACCTGAAATTTCCTTCATTTCCTGAACTCCCGAATTCCTTGAATATGGTAAATTCCTACACTCCTAGAATTCTCTAATGTCCTTGAATATTTAAAACCCTCTAAATTTCTTAAATATTCTGAATAATCTAAATGCCTTGAATTTTTTAAATTCAGGGAGTTTTTACAAATCAGAAAATTCTACGAATGTAAGGAATTCAGATAATTTAGACGATTTAGAAGAATTCAGATAGAGCTGGAAATTCAGAGGAATGCAAAATATTTCAAGAATAAAACCATGCCTCTCAACTTTTTTTAAATTTACCAAACTCTAGAGTTTAAAATTAGAATAGGGCTCTTGTTTTATATTTGTATATTTTAAGCTGGTAATATAATGTTTCCTGCGTAATGTAGTGCACGTATAACATTGCTAGAATATTAAGAAATTTTCTTGTATGAAAAACCCAACAGAAATGATTAAAATAAATTTAAAAAATGCTTCTTGAAATTTATTTAAAAAATAATAAGAGGTTTCGTTATTAAAAAAATTTCTTAACATATTTTATTACGAATATTGATTCATTGATTTATATATTTTTTTGTGCCAAAAGGATGTCGAGAGTCAGAAAGAGGTGGCTTCGTGGTGAGAAAGATAATGCTGAACAAAATAAGAGCACGAGGTAATCTATTACGCTTTTACTTTATTACGGCAGAGGGAAAAGGGAGAAAAAGAGTGTCAGTTTCCGATTTACAGATTCCACGTGACTTTACTTATGAAATTGAGCCACATGAAAGTTGGAAAAGGGAAACTTCGCTTTTATTCATCTAGAGATTCAGAAAAAAAGCAGATAAAATAAAAAAGTTAGATTTAACTGTTGTATTTTAATCAGTAATGGTAGGTAACTATTTTTTTTAACTAGTTTTTTTTTCATAACGTTAGAGGTAACATAATAACTCTTAATTAATCTGTGATGAATTTGTACCTGCACACATCGTTAAATTTTTTTCAGTAACAGCCAGGGGACTTGCATATAGTATGTCACACGTTTTTCTTTTGTTTATATCGTTTTATCTCTTTTGACTACAAGGTAATCTTATTCTTGTCTTTATTTAAACAAAAAGAAAGCGTGTGAAATGCTATGTGCACAACCCTAACTACAAAAAGTGTTACTCTTTATGTTACTTTCAACATATAGTTCACAATACTTTTTTATGACAATAAATGTATTGCCTTTGCGGCTATTTTTTTCATTTTTACTGTTCAAATTGTGGCTGCTAGTTGTCAAAAGATTCTTTGGTACAAAGAAAATCGTATTAAACTGAATTAAAATTAAAAAGAGAATACACTGGACTATCACAGCCTAGTTTACTTGTGAAAAATTAGTCAAACTAGGTGCCGTTCGTCTACAAAGAAGGTTTCCGTAGCTTATCAAAATTTTAAATAAGTATTTAAAGTCTTAGCCTGTGATGCTTTCCCACCCCTACTCCTTCTTATTTTTCCTACTTCTCTTGCCTTCCGTAATTTCCCTACTACCCCTACATACCCATGCTATCCATCTTCTGACTGCACCTACTTCCCCCTCTTCTACTTTCCCTCTCCTTACTTCCCCTACTACTCCTCCAATAAATTCCTATATTTCACCTACTTCCCTTAATTTCTCTCCCCACCCTTTTTTTCTCTACTTCCACATTGGTAATCGTACTCATTTCTTCAGTATACCTCTGCTTATTGTCCGTCTTTTCCCTACTCTTCCTATTTCTATTCACTTTTCCTCCTATTACTTCTCCTACTTTTATTCAATTTTTTCTTCTGTTTGAAATAGTAAAAATAGTCCCAATAAAATTCGACCTAGGAAAATCGACTAAGTCACGAACGAGCCACAAGGACGGCGGAGGGTTAAATATTCTAAATTTTATTATTTATTATTATTATTATTTCCTTTTCATCACTTTCCCTACTTCCCCTGTTTCTTCTAATTCTGTACCCGACACTTTCCTACTACCCTTCCTTGAAAAGATCTTCCTGCCCTCACATCCCCCTACTTCCACCGACTCTCCTACTTTCACACCTAATCCTACACTTTCTTTAGTCAATCTCTACCTTCTCTTCTGGAAAAAAAGTACAACGGACGGCCGGCTACCTGAAGGAAACTATAAGGGTTTCGCCTAGGGCTGAGTAACCCTACAAATAAAAAAGTGCCTAATTTATATCTTAAAATGTGACTTGAAGTAACTGACTTTCTTTCATAATGTGACTAATGTTCTTTTCCATATAACACAATTTTTGAAAAAAACCTGATCTTTTCTGGTTAAGAAAATCCTGAAACACTGAGTGCTTTTATATCCACGACTGGTTCGTTTATAGAATAAAAATTGCATATACTACTGGTTAGTGTATAGACATGAGCCAGTCGTTTATCGAGAATAACCAGTTGTTTATGCTACACTAATGCCAATAGAGAAGAGATTAGTGGAAGCTACACTTTTCATTGCTTTATGATACACGACTAAGTAGTGTTTAAATCGCGGTACGCAATTCCGATTATTAACGACCGAAGTGAAATAAGGGTTTGTAAACTTTTCTGAACATTTATGTGCCAGACAAGTGAAGACAATGTTGAAACATACAAGGTAAGTTATTTTTCTCTAAATATTGTTAATTACACTGATTTCTCTTATGAAAAATTAATTTTTTTCATTCTTTGATGCGGCCCCTAATCATTGCGAATAGGTTACTTCATTGAAAAAAGCAATGCGAGATTCCGATATTCCGATTTCTTTCTCCATTTCCGATTGGCTTGCAGCTGTTGCTGTGTTCGTTCTTATTTGGCTTTTGTCGTTAATGATTGGAAATGTGTGCCGCGACTTATACACTACTCAGTCGTGTATCATGAAACAATTACTAGTGTAGCTCGCACAAGTCTCCGCTCTATTGACATTAGTGTATCATAAACGACTGGTAACAGTAGTATATGACATTTTTTTTATAACACTGGTTAACAAAATGTCACCTATGTGCTCATGGAATGAGATATGTAATTTTCACAGTAGTTTTTTGTGCTGAATCCGAATCTGGCCTCCATTTCTCTGCAGCACGTCAGATTTTCGAGATTTTTCGAATCAAAACTTTTTTTGAAAAATTACAAATCAGGAGATTGAATTTTTTGAAAACAATTTTTGTAGTGAATATAAATATTTGACTTGGATCCATTTTTTAATGTTAAATCTAACGGCATGCTTGCTTCTGTGATATCTTATACGGTTGCCGAGATAATCTAGGAAAACTGAGGAAAAACACGAAAAAAGTGGTTTTACATAAAACTGCATATCTAGCTAAAAAAATTTTATCCTACTATTCCAAGTGTCAATCTCTTCGTTTTTCAATGTCAACAAATTTTTTCAAAAAACTAGGTTTCAGGCTATCACCGTTCGAAAAATACATAGCAGAGAAGTTGTCTCTTTCTACGGAGTTGCCAATTTGACGGCTCACACGTACTTGAAGCGAATAACTGTACTGCGTCTTCAAAATATCTATTCTTCATGTTGTTAGCTCTTCATGGAAAATAATGATGATTTGCTGCTTGTGATTAGAAACTTTTTCTCTTGCATGCTTGACGATGTTGAGCAGTTGGTTCATCAGTCATGGGATGCCAACAGTAGTCTGCTAAAGCGTTTACACTCCACTTATCTTTGTGCTTCTTCTCGATTGTAGCGATATCTTGATGAAAGCTTTCACCATGTTCATCACTTACTGCTCCCATATTTTTTGGGAAGAAGTCCAAGTGAGAGTGCATCATGTGAATTTTCAGTGACATGGACACCTTTATTTCCTGAAAGTTTTCCAACATCGTATTGATCAAGTATTTGTAGTTTCTGGATTTCCTGTTTCCTAAGTTTCTATAACAGCTTTTATTGACAACCATGTTTGTCTCTCATGTTCAGTCAATATTTTTTCAACATCACCATCTAGCATCAGTTGTCGGATTTGTGGTCCATCAATAACTCCCTCCTTAATTTTCGAGTCAATAAGCTTAAGGAATTTCCTTTTCAAAAAAAGAAGACCTGCTTCTCCGTTTCTAGTGATCGCTTTGATGTAATTTTTTACGACACCAAGCTTTATATG
>JAUELO010000346.1:846982-859785 GCA_032357855.1 Amphibolips quercusostensackenii
TCCGTGCACGATTCTTGTTGCCGGCACTTTCTATTTTACTTTTTATTTATTAAAATGTTTATAAATTCTTCTTTCTCCAATAATCTTTGAAAAGGTATTCAAATAATAATGCTTTTAACGCCTTTTCACTGAAAGCCTGATTTTTTAAAACTATTTTATGTTTTTGCAAACAAATTTATTTTTCATAAATGTTATCAATTCTTTTCGTAATGTTCACCTATTATATATAAAATTGGAGGTATATTCGAGGTTTTTCACAAGATAAATTGTTAATTGAAAAACAAAAAACTATTCTCGAGGTCAAGACGATACTCATATTTCGTACCTCTAGAGCAAAAATTTTCTTGATGCAAAAAAAATTAGGTGTGTTTCCCAATAGATATTTAAAAAAAATCTTTTTCTTCTAATAACTTGTCGTTTCGCTAATAAAATACAAGGTTTTTAAAACCTCTTTTATACTAATAATTTTCAATATAATTAGTAAAAATAACAAAAAAAATTATTAACATTTATATAAAATAAATATGTTAGCGAAAAACATGATAAAGTTTAAAAAATTAAGTTTTTCCGTGAAAGAAGTCATTATGAAAATTGTTATTAGAATGATTATAAAAGATTGTTGAATTATATTATATTTATAAAAATTTTAATGAATAAATAATATAAGTATAATAATAAAAATTTGAAACTATGAGTTTGAATGCGCAATTTAAAGGTTTTCAATTTCAAATTTTACAGTGATGTTTTAAATTCAAATATGAAAAGTGTCAGAACAATTCCAGTACTAAGCCTTTAAAAATTGCAAAATTTAATATTGAAAGCCTTGATTTTGACATCTATCAATTTTAGGTTCAAATAATCTATATTGTTTGGTTTCAATTTTAGTCAGTTTATATTTAATAATTTTATATTTAAATATCCTAAATTCTTTGTTTCCAATTTCAAGCGTTAATTAATTAAATAATGAGGAAAATAATTTGTTATATTGATATTTCACAAATGAAAAAATATTAGAACTACTGGGCATTTAAAAATGAATTTTTTATGTTTGATGTTCCAAAACATTGAAAATTTTCAAACTGAACTTAAAAATAAAAAAAAATCAATTTGAAAGGCTTAAAATTGTGCGATTGTAATAAGTGGGATAATATCAATCTTGTTTCTAGTTTCGGTTTTAATTTTTAATTTTTCAAATTATGTTTTGAATTGTCCGATTTTTAGTTGAAGATTTAAAACAGTAATCATTTAAAATTGGGAAATATTTGATAGAAAGATTTCAAGCATAAATAATAAATTTTAATAGAGTATTAAAAATTAATAGATTCAAAATTGAGAAGTTAAAAATTGTTTTGGCTAAAATAAAAATAGAACTATCTAAATTTGATACCTGTGTCATTCAATGATTCCTTTAATTTTAAATCGTTACAATTTTAGAGTTCCTAATTTTCATGTTGAGTAATTTTCTATTCTAATCTTTTACAAATTTAATTCTCAAACTAAAATCGGAAAGATGAAATTTTAAAAAGCATCAATTTGAAAATTGGTAATTTTCAAACAATTTGAATTTACTTGAAATAATTGAAATTTTAAAGATTTTGAGTATAAAAAAGTTTTAATATCACAATTCTTGGTAATCAAATGTTTCTCACTTTGAAATGAAGTTCAGATTCGTTTAATTAACAATGTTCCGTAGTACCGTTTTTTATTTGTGATATTTCTCATTTAAATTTACTTTATATTGGACGTTTTTTTCAAAATACTTTAATTTTATAGGTTTATAATTGAAATTTTTTCTATTATGGCTGGTAAAAATGAGGGTAGATCAATTTTTTATGTTAAGAAAATGTGTGTAACCAGTTTTAAAGTTAAATTATAATTTTATATGTAATAAGAAATAAAGCTTCTAGAATTTCGGAAGCTTTGACTTTGATTCATTCAATTTCGTTTTCCTTTAAGAACGTTTTGAATTAGTAATGATACTGTTTTAATTCCTATTTGATCAAATTATGCCAAATTAAGAATTTTACAATGCAATTTTCTAATTTCAAGAGTTTTTTATTAAAAATTTTTCAACTTGAAATACTTTCATTCCAAATAAAAGTTGGAGACTTTGGTAATTTGAAATTTTAAAAATCACTTATGTCGACAATATTTACTAATTTCCAGAATTTAATAAACTTGGGAATTTGAATTTTTAGGATTTTAAAAATTGAGGTTTTAAAATTTCGTTAATTATATAATTTCGAAAATTTTATTTTAATTACGCTTATAAATATTTTCTGTAGTTTTGTTTTTGGCAAAATTATGTCATCTCAATTATGAATTTCAGAAAATTATAAAAAATTTAGAAAAAATAAGTTAAAGATTTCGTTAATTCAAGGCGATTTCACAAAAATTCAGTGACATGTTCTGAAAAATTAACTTACAATTACGGAATTTCCTGATATACTGTATCTCAAAATGCCGAAGTTTGTTACGAAAAAATTTTACGTTTCGAGTAACGGAACTGTCTTTCATAAAAAATATCACTCTTACCATTCATAAACCTATGACATTAATTCCTGAAGATACATTTTTTCTAAGGATTTACAGGATGAAAAAATTGTTCAAATAAATGAAAGATATTAAAACACTTGCTAAGTATCCTAAAAAAAAATATTACTTTCAACGTTCGTTAATTGTGTCATTTATTCCAGAAATATATAACTTTCAACGATAATTAGAAGAAAAATTTCTTAATCACGTAATAATTGTTTAAATAATCACCAAATATGTTAAGCAAGAAATATAATTTTTTAAATTTGTCATCTGCATTATTTTTCTCAAAGAATAATAACTTTTCGCGATGTACAGGTGAAAAAACTTTGTTAAAACAAATAATAATTGTTCAGATAATTCAAAATTAGTTTAATGAATGCTTGGAAGCTTAAGTTAAATTCAATATAAATAATTAATTTGAAAAACATTGAATAAATACCTTGCTTAGTATAAATTTTACATAAAGCTGATAGTTTGCATTTGGTATTGCATTTTCCGGGCGCAGTACAGGAAGATTGTGTGGTTAAAATTAAATGTTATTGAGTGGAAGTTATTTTTTTAACACTCCTTAACGGGTTATCAAATTTTTAATTACAGAAGTTAATAACAAGTACTTCTTTCCCATTTTTTTGATAACCGAGAGAAATTGAACGGGATTGATCACCAAAAATCAAATTTTCAACCATCCTAGTGTAGATCACACTACAAGCTACCGCAAAAAATTAAGATTATGTACATTAATTTACCTAAATATAAAAGTTACACTAAGTTGGTAAAGAAAGTTTTGGGTAAAAAAAGTTTAAGGTAAAAAAAGGTATATTATTTTGCCTTAAGCAGCAATATATTTCTGCCCTAAACAATTTCGTTACATTATCAGGGTCAGATTGCCCGATTTAATATGAAATCGGTCTAATGTTTCACTTGCGATTTTTTTCTAACCTTTATTCTTGATTTGAAAATCTTTTTCTTCGCCTTCCTGTTGCCAATCTCCTTCATCTTCCCATTGATTTTCTTTATACTTATCTAGATCTTCCTCAAAATCTAATCCATATTCGATTACTTCTTCAGTTCGCTGATCTTGGTGACCTTCAGAAAAACGGAGATCGTTTTCCGAGTCCGGATGTTCTTCCCCGTAATTTTCTTCGACGTCCTCATCCATGCTGGGTTTATCCCGAGGTGAGAAAACCCTTCGACTTTCTGATTGAATTAACGTTACAGGGTACGCCTTTTATGACCTCACTTTGTTCTTCTTATTATTTCAAATGTCCTAATAAATAATAAATGTGACAGATTAAAAGGCTAGAATGAAACAGATGAATTAATCATTTGCTCAATTTAAAAAAAGCTCCCAATTAGAGCATTAAAATTTGAAATAACAAATTTCATAGTGAGAATTATTTCAGACTAGCAGTATTATACGCGTGCTACAGCGAGCTGCAAATATTGCATTACCAATTAATAATATAGAAATATAAAACAAGATTACTATGATTACAATTTTAGATTGTATAGTGTAATTACTACAAAAAATTGAAAAATCAGAAAGCTACATCAAAAATATTCAGTTTTTAATGCTTTTGCGGCATTTTTGAGTTATGGAGATTTTCAATTTAAAGTTATTATGTAGTAGTTTTCTAAAACTTCGAATATGTTTTAGTATCAGATTAGTAATTTTAAATTATTTACACCTTTAAATTCTATAAAATCTATGTATTCTTTTTCACTTTTTTAATTGGTTGGAATCCTTTCAAACTCCTTGAAATCATTTTTAATTCTTTTAATGTCCTTGAAATATTCTTAATTCCTATGAATTCCCCCATATATCTAAATTAATCGAAATTCTCTAAATTATCTGAATTCCCTAAACTATCTAAATTCCCTAAATTTCTTGCACTATTTTACTATTTTACTTCATTAAAATTTAAAGAATTTAGAACATTTTAGAAGAATTCAAGAAGTTCAGGAATTTTAGATAATTTAGAATATTACAGGAATATCAAGTCATTCAGATAAATAGAAGGAAATCAGGGATTCAGAAAAATCCAGAATATGCACGGAATTTAGTCAATATAGAGTATTCTAAGAATTTAGAGTATTCAGAGAATTCAAGGAATTTCAAGAATTCAGAACATTTAAAGATATTTAGCAAATTCAAAGTATTTAAGGATCTAAGGAAACTTGGAGGAATCAAGGATTTTAGGAATTTTAAGGAATTCAGAGCTCTTCAGAAATTCAGATTTTCAGAAATTTAGAGAATTTAAGGAATTAGGGTGATTCAGAATATTGATAAATTCCGAAAATTCAGGATTTTAGAGAAATTCAATGAATTTAGAATTTTTCAGGTATTCAGAATATTCAAGGACTATAGAGAATGTCAGGGATTTTAGAGAATTAAAGAATTTAGTTAATTCATTATATTAAAGGAATGAAAAGAGTTCAGAGAATTCAGGAAATCCAATTTTTTCAAAAATTTTAGGAATTTTAGAAATTCTAAATATTAAATGAATTCAGGTGATTCAGAGAATTAAAAAACAAAATTTAGAACGTTTAAGAAATTCAGGATATTCAGGGAATTTAATGAACTCAGGGATCAGAACACTTAGGGAATTTACGAAATTAGGCAGATTTAAAATATTTAAAGAATTTGAGTAATTTCAAGAAATCAAATATTTCAGGCTATTTAAGGAATGCAAATTTTTTTCAGGGATTTTGAGGATTTAGGTAATTCAAGAAATTTAAAGAATTTACAGAAGTTTAGGAATTCAGAATATTTGGAGAAATTCAGGCAATTTCGAATATTGAGGGATGTCAGGAAATTGACAGAAATAAAAAAATTCAGAGGTTTAAAAAATTCAGGAATTTTTAGAAATTTAGAGTATCTGAAGAATAAAAGGAATTTAGAATATTAAGGGATTCAAGGAATTCAGAATATCACAAAAATTCAGTAAATATAACAGTTTCATGGAATTTACGGGATTCAGGATATTCGAGAATTTCAGAATATTAAAGGATTTCAGAGAATTTTAGGGAATTCAAGATGTTTAAAAAATTGTAGGAATTTTAGGAATTTTGAATATTCAAGAAATTTGAGAAATTCTGTGCATTAAAAAAATTCAGAAGATTCAGAGAATGAATAAAATTTCAGGAATTCAGAATATTAAAGAAATGCAGGATGTCAGGGAATTGAAGGAATTCAGGGAAGTCAAGGAATTTAGCGAATTCATAGAATTCTAGGAATTTCAGAGCAATTAAGAGAATTATAAAAAAGAAATATTAAAAGAATTCAAGGAATTCAAGGAACTTAGGATACTCATAGAATTGTGGGGTTTCAAAAAATTCAAAGAATTTCAGGGATTCTGATTATTTAAGGATTTTCGAGATTTTAAGAGAGTTTAGGAAGCTTAGATAATTTCCATTGCTCTAAATATAAAATTCTTTATTTTAAAAAGGAAAATAAACATTTTAATTTTTTAATTGTTTATACAATAATAAACTAAAAAGGTTAAAAACTACATTTCTTCTTGAAATAAAAAAATTGTAATTGGAATAGGCCCTAACAATTGCATTATTTTCAACCATTTAAATCGTTGGAATTTCCCATAATCCTTAAATTTTCTTAATTAGTTTAGTTCCTCAAATTAGTTTGATACCTCAAATTCTAAAAATTTCCTGAATTCCCAGGACTTAAAATTATTGCAATGAATTTCAAAGAACTGAAGGAATTTAGAATATTCAGGGACTGCAGAAGATTTTCGATGAATAAAAGAAATTCAGGGATTTAAAACAATTCAGAACATTTAACGATTTTAGGAAAGTTAGAGAATTTTAAAAAATGTCAAGATTTTTCTGAGTTTCTTAAATATTTTGAATTCGGAAAATTTAAGGATTTCAGAAAATTCATTGAAATTCAGGAATGCAGAAAATTAAAAGAATTCTAGAGAATTCAGGATATTAAAGGAATTCAAAGATTTCAGAATATTCAAAGAATTAAGCGAATTTCGAGAAATCAAGGATTTCTGGATATTCAAGAAATTCAAAGAATTTTAGGGATTTACAAGGATTTAGTTTATTCAAGGAATTCAGATCATTTGAAGAATTCAGCAAATTTAGAATATTCAAGGTTTTCAGAGAATGCAGAGAAATCAAGGATTTTTTCAAGAAAATTTTCAGTGCTCTAGAAAGGAAACTTTAATAAAAAAAAAGTTAAACTTTTTAATTTTCACGTTTTGAAAGATGTCAATTTTACATTTTAATTGCTATAACTTTTATATTTTACACTTTTCCAACAATTTGAATACAAGTTGCTTAATATCGAAGGCTCGTAATGTCGAACATTTCAAGCTCAATGCTGATTAACGTTGATCGGCTTTGGATTCAACATTGTGAAATTTACAGTTTGAAAAAATTTAAAAAGGAGAAAATCTTTTAAACTTCAATAATATTTAAAATAATTAAAAATGTTTCACGTAATAAACTAAGAAGGTTAATAATTCCACTCATGCTTGAAACTAAAAATTTGTAATTGTAACATATTTTAGGAGTTTAACTAATAACAATTAAAGAAATATGTACAATTAAGAAGATTTAAAATTGTTTCCACAGTATTTCATACATTATCAATAAATCATTATTATATTTAAATTAAAACTACGTATTTTTAAACTTTAAATAACAAAACGATCGAAATAAATTACTTGTACACTTGTTAAGTATTAATACTGATTCTGAAATTTAAAGTCTAGAAGAAAGTAATTCAACTTTTATTTTTCTACATTTTAAATATCAAAGTTTTAAGCAATTTAGAATCAGCATTGAAAATAATAATATTCTCATGCTTATTTCTAATCTACAAATTTTGATTTTATTTTGATTGGAAATTTAATTTTTAAATATAATAAAATTACTCAAGGTAATTTTCCAAGAGAGAAATCTACCAGCTGGAAAAATTTAACTCTTCGCATTTATCATTCATGAAACTAGATGCGCTCTTAAATGGGCAAATGGGTTTCTATTTCTCGTGTTTTTATTATGCAATTATTCACACATAGAGAAATTGTTTGCTTTTTCAATCAGTGGCACAACAAAAAATATGCAGAAGCGACTTTTCTCTGATATCTTGTTTGATTAACAGTTTTCCCTGCAACCAAAAATTGTTGTTTTTTTTAACTACGCAAACTTATTGCTTTTATAATCAGTTCGACGAATAAATAGGTGAAAAAATGCAATTTCTATTTAGAAAGAATTTATCTTTAAAAAAATATTGCTATTATAATAACAAAAGCTGACTAATAAAAAAGCAGACATTTTCCACGCAGCCATCATTCTAAAAAAAGCATGAATTTGAGAGTTTAAAACATAAATTTCTAATTGCACCCCATAACTTTTATATTCCGGTTTGATAATTGAAAATTAGTGGTTTATATCGTTTGTATAAAGTGGATGAGATAAGTATGAATTCGTAATATTCATATCTAGGTTGTAAAACATGTTTTAGAGGAAGTTTCCGACTATTTTTCTGCTAACGCACTGTGTAAATCCAAATTGAAAATCGCGTAAAAGCAAACATTACGAGCAACCAAGTCTATAGCAAGGCTATTTTTTTACTCTTTATGGCATAGCATACTGAATAATGTTCGTGTCGTATCAAAAAGAGCTAGACTCGACCTATACGAAATTTAAAAAAGTATTAATGGTTTTTACCATTTTTTCAGGTTTTGAGAACTTTTTTGGTGAATTAAAAAAAGTAGATAATTGTTGAATAAAAGGTTTTATCATTTGGCACCTGAAATACCTATCAAGTTTTATCTGAATTGGATAAAATTGAGTCACACAGTGGAGGAAACTGCAAGAAAAAATGTCCAAAAAAATATTTCAGATATGAAATTATAAATTGTAGAAAATGGATACCCAAGCAATATATTTGTGATTTAATTTGTGAAATAAATCAGTGCATTTGTCAAATATAAATTTATAGTTCTGAATAAAGTAGAACATTGTGCATGCTATGCGCACAAGAATTACGTTTTCTTTTTAAAAATTGGTTTATTTTTTAACATTTTGTTGCAGATTTTACAAAAAATCTTACAAGATTTGACAACTTTGTATATAATTAACATAAGTTTTTTTATTATAGCGAGAAAATTCCAGTAAATTCAATTTGAATAACACAATTTTTGCATTTACTTACAATTCTCTTAAATCGGCATATTTTTTGCTCATTAACAAAATGTGATTCGTCGCGTATGACATAATCCAAATAAGTTTTAATATTTTTTTTCATTATTGGAAAAATAATTTTTCAAATCATTTTCAGATGAACTATTCATCAAGGTAGAATTAAATTTGACTATTTGAATTTAATTCGAATTTTATATATGATTATATTTACCACTAATATAAAGATTTGATTTGAAAAAAATTTGTCGAAAATTCGTATTTTTTTATTAAAATTAGCAGTTTGTAATTAAAAATTAGAATAATTTTTCGAGAATTCCTTTTTTCTTGGTTATAAATTAATTATTCTTTTATCTGAGAATGTAACCCTAACATTTTTGGTTCAAAATTTATCTTTTTGAGTTGGAAACGCAACTATTTAGTTAGAATTTGATTTGAACTTTATATAAGATTCTATTTTCCACTAATATAACAATTTGATTATGTTTTCAAGATTTTTACTATTCGTGAATCAGCGACTAAAAAAGCTTTTTTGGTTCAAAGTTCAAATAGTTAGTTGAAAATGAAAGTACTACTTTGTTCAAAATTAATTTTTTTGTTTAAAATTTAAATACTTTGTTGATATTTCTGTTGTTGTTCATTAATTTCTCTAAAGAAATTCCAACTGTTTCATGTTTCGTTGGACATATTTGGTTTAAAATGTCAACAAAATACATAAATTTGGTCTTTCTTTATAAAAAGCTAATCTTTTTTTATTAGAAAATAATCTTTTTTAATAGAACATGATTCTTTAATGATATAAAGTCTATCTACTTTGATAGAAAAATAATGTTTGGAGTTGAAAATTTATTTTTTCGAATGAAAATTAGTTATTTTTTTTAAATAAGAAATAAATTTTTTTCACTGAAAATTTCATTACTCTAGTTTTTGAGAATTTTTTTTTATAGACATTTAACCTACTTGTTTAAAATTTGCCTGTGTGGTTGAAAATTAATCTTTTTTTGGTGGAAAATTCATCTTTACAGCAAATGTTTAACTATTTACTTGAAAATTCATGTTTTTGATTTGAAGATTTATCACTTTAGTTAAAAATTTATTGTTTATGTTGAAAATGTAATATATATAACATTTTTGGTTGTAAATTCAACTTTTTTTTATTTATCTTGTTAGCGCGAAAACTCAACGTTTACGATGACATTTTTTTCTGTATTGTATAAAAAATCTCTTCGGTAGAAAACTTAACTCTTTTCTTCAAAATTTCTCTTTTTGGTTTAAAAAATAGTTTGTTTTGGTTGAGGATTCAAATAATTTCTTAAAAATTAGTACATTATATTTAAATCAATTGTTTTTCATTGAAAATTGAAATATTTTTTCGTTTGAAATATCAACTATTTCACTTTTCATTGAAAATTCATTTTTATATATCGAAGATACATCACTTTGGTTGAAAATTAAACTATTAAAAAAAAAATTTTTTTCTATTGGTTGAAAATAATTTATTTTAACTGAAAATGTAATCCTACCATTTCTGGTCCAAAATTTATTTTTTTTAGTTGAAAACTCAACTATACTTTTGGAAATTCATGTATTTTATGTATGTCTTACGTAATTTGTGCATGACTCCTTATAAAATTCTGTGACTGTTGTTCACAAAAGTGTTTAAAGTGTATTCAGAAACACAAATTTTTGTTACATTCATAAAAAGTAAGGGAGAATAAAAAATTGGTCAAGTAAAAGTTAGGAAAAGTCAGAGAATTTTGAACTTTGGATTTTGTAGCAACCCTGATATTGAAAATTTGATTATTTGATACCGCTAAATTTGGAATTTGAAATATTTGCTTAATGTCATTTTTTCATGAAAAAATGAAATTGTTAATAAACTTATGGATTTAATAGAAAAATAAATTATTTAAAAAGTTTGTCATTGTAAGGCTTCAAAAATTTTTAAATAGTGAGCGTTTACAAATTGTATATTTATTAAATAAAATTTTTTATAAAGAAAATTAAATTAACTGAAAACTTTAAAATTTCAAGCACTTTTGAATAACAAACACCAACCTTATTTCAGTTGTAACTAAATGCTAAACCTTAAAACATCGATTTTTAATAAAATTTTCATCTCTGTGAGAGTTATTCATCTCCATAAACATGTCGATTTTAATGTGAACTTTGTCATAACACAGAATCAAAAAGTGAAAGAGGAGGTCCAATTATAGACTGAAGAAGCAAAAATTAACCTTAGGGGGTATGTTTTGGTTTAAAAAATAATTATTTAAATTTAAATAATGCAATGAAAACATTGCAATGAAAATATTGCAAAATGGTAATTTTTCGCCTGTTGTAAAAATACACCTTTTAAATGATATTTGACAATAAAGTTACTTTTGATCATGTCAAATACAAATTTTAGTTTTGGTGAATATGTCTGTCTTTGGTTAAATAATAAAATTTTACATTAGGATAAATAATTCTGTCTACATTGAAGCTCCTACGTTTTCTATCATGCTTAATTGATAGTTTATTTATTACAAGCACATAGTGAGCGCTATGCGCGCAATAATTACACTTTATTTGAATAAATCAGTTCATTTTTCAGAAAAATTACAGAATACATTTTTCACAGATTTTACGAAAAATCTTACATTATTTGAGGATGTTATATATGATTTACAGAAGTTCCACTAATTATAGCGGGAAAATTCCTGTAAATTCAATATGAATAACGCAAATCCTTTATTTACATACAATTCTTCAGAATTAGCGGATTATTTTATTTACTAAAATAATCTGACACTGCTCATTCAATATTTTTTATTATATTTAAGAACATTAAAAATACATTTAAAAAATGGACAATTTACAAATTTTACTGAAATCAATGGAATATTTTTGATTTTTTAAATTCATTTTAATTAAATTGAAGTTTACCGTGAATTCTTATTAACTTAGCCTAAATTCTTTCAAATTCTTCGAAATTCTCTTGAATTTATTTGAATTTACCCTGAATTTGGTTCACTTCCATTTTACTTAATTCGAAGGAAACTTTTTGATTTTTAAATTTGATAAGATGTGATTTTTTTAAATAAATTTAAATTCTTCTGAATCTAAGTTGAGTTGTTTCAAAATGATCCTGAATTGGTTAAAACATATCTGGAATTTTTATAAATTTTATCAAAATCCTTTATATTCTTTGGAATTTTTTATTTACTTGTTGTGTTCGAAATCAGTCTCTTTTTGCCAATTTTACCTTTGAAATTAGTCATTTTTTCACTTTTGTAAGTACATTAGTTTGTATGTAATATCAATGTTTTTTGAATATTAATTTTATTCCTAAGTTGTAGAAAAATGTCCACATTTTCTGTAAAGTTTATCAAAGTTTTGTCAATTTCACAAATTCACGGATAATTTCTGTAAAATTTACAAACTTTTAAATTTGAATTTAGAGTTTCAAGATGTCAAGTTGACAGAAAAGTCTAGTTAATGTGACACAAAATTTCCGTAAACTTATCAAAATATTGACAATTCTGTGCACTTTGATTAATAAATAGGCAAATAATGAAATCTTTTTTAAACAAAGTTATATTTAAAGAAAATTACAAATTTAAATTCTGTGCTGATAAATAACGAAAGTCAACTCTAACTTATTCGTACTAAATTTTCAAACCCCTCAAAATAGCGGACCAACGCGAAATTTTCATAGCGATTATATAGATAAGAACTGATTTAAAAACCCTTCAGATCTTACATTTTTCACACTTTAATCAATAAATTTGCAATAAGTACCATTCATTGTAAAGAAAATTCAATGAACTAAATAATAAAAAATTCAAATCTAGCAACTTTCGAGCAATTAAAAATTTTTTATTTTAGGATTAAAAAAGCCTAAGACCAATGCAAAATGTACAGAATAATTTGATTAAGGATTAATATAAGTACTCTGTAAAAATTAGATTATCCGTTCATCCCTTCAAGAGATATTCACCTAGAAAAATACTGAAAAGCTCTAAAGTGTCGATTCTAAAGTGGTATTTTTTCACTTTTTGCAAAAATACAATTTTTAATTGATATTTAATTATAAAGTTATTTTTGTT
>JAUELO010000346.1:885516-896968 GCA_032357855.1 Amphibolips quercusostensackenii
TTTTTGAAGTGAAATCTTTGGCAATCTATATTTTCTTCACTAAAGAATAAGTAGCCAAAGTTTAAAAGAAATCGACAATATAAACGTCTGGTTTCTGTGAATCGAGCCTGGAATCCACCTTCAGTAAAATAAACATGTGATTATTACTACTGGCAAAACCTTGAGTTCCCCTCTGCATTTAAAATTTGAAAACTTATTTCCGTAAAAGACTCTCAGGCTACTTCCGAGCAAACATCTAAGTAGTCCGTCTAGACGTTTAATGATGTTCTTAAATGTATCTTGACATTCAATTTATTTTTAGCCCACAGTCACGTAAACTGACGGTCTATTTAAACGTTGATAAACGAATTCGATAGAGGTGAAAGTATTCTAAATTTTTAATTTTAAATCTGTGCTTGAAAATTAAAGGTAAATTACACAGGACGTGCAAAAACCGATTGAATCAGACAGGTTTAAGCAAAAAATTTGTTTATCTGACTTCTATGTTTATAAAAATATCGAGACTTTTAGAAAATAATCTATAATTTAATAGGATAATGTGTAGTTAGTAATCTGAAGTTTTAACAGAGTACAATTCAAAGTAGATCGTAGAATTCAAACATGTAACTACTATCATTCTTGAATGACCTTCAGACTCGCATATCAGTCCCGGGAGCTTCTTTGCTAACAAATATCTTATTCACCTGTACACAATAATCGGCAGCTTAGATAGCATGGACGGAAAGTGGGTGATAAAAGACAACCAGAGTAGCGTGCGACTTGTATCCGGGATGGGAAACAATCTGGTGGAGTCCACGTCAACTGATCACGGGATTTTTCGTGTCGGAATGGGATTCTGCTGTAATTCAGGGTATATATGATTGCTTAGTGGATAAAAAAAATCTCACTAAATATTTTCCGAAAATTCGAAAAAATGGCGGAGATATGGGACTTTGAGTTTTCGGACAACTTTTTTTTTTAAACGACGCATCTTGGATTCTAATTGACCGCTTTAACTTTTTGACATCTGAATTTACTTATTCTAAGACACATTTCAAATAAGACAATTAGTTTTATTCAATTTGTCGAAGAAAAAATAAAAATAAAAAATGTGTTTTCCAAAAAAAAAAAATCAAACGTCAGATCTTCTATGTCACGGCGCGATTCATTAGGTCAAATAAAAGTATCTGTGGACAAATAAAATTTTCAAACCACCATTATTTTCCTCATATTTAAAATGTTTTCATAAATAAAAATTAATATAATTCTGCATACATCGTTTACATTCGATTTTTTGAAAAAGGTTCTAAGTACTGTTTCTTTTCATGAACAAGATAACAATAAAAAAATTTTTTACTTGTGAAGAATACCGTTTGTTATAAAATATTAAGAATCCTTCAGAAAGATCTAGAATCAATGAAAAACTGTTTAGAAATGTTTTTGAATGGAACTGTAGAAGTTTAAATATTTATTGAATTTTTTATAAGCAAATAAGTAAATATGAATAATTTCGTGGTGATAAGCAATGTTTGGTTACTTAATTTCAACTACATTTTCACAATTTTGTATGCAAACGGCCCTGAAGCACCCTGTAATTATGATTTAATAATTGTTTAAGCAAACTTATTTAACAAATTAGCTCTCTGGCTGTGTTTTTAAATATAGAGTTAATTTTTTTAACATAATTAACTGCAAATAATTAAATTTGAACCATTGTTAGAACAATTAGGCAATGACTAACAATTATTTTTATTATATTATTATTGCCATCACATTTGGTCAATCGATAATAATGTCATTATATGTTATTATTCACCAAAAATTTGCTATCATTTACATCATAATAATCATTAAAGCAAGTAACGTTTGCACATAAATAATATTCATTAGTATTAAGGCAAATAATTAATTGATACGACGAATCCTGCGCGCTTCACGAGCTTATCTGATAATAACAAACAACCATGATTTTCTTACTAAATAACAAATTATTTAATTATTTCTTTAATTCAACTCAAAAACCCATTTTTTCTATACATCGTACAAATATGGTAGAAATAGAATGACCAAACATTGCTAATCACAAAGAAATTATTGTCATGCACTTATTTGTTCATAACAAATTCAATAAATGTTTCAACTTCTACGGTTTTGCTGAAAAACTTTTTTTAATAGTTGTGTCATTGATTTTAGATCTCATTAAATGAATCTAAATATTTTATAAGCATCTGTATTCTCCAAAAGTCAACAATTTTAATTTTTGTCATTTTGTTTAGAAAATAAAAAAGTATTAAAAAACTTTTTTATAAGATCGGATGTAAAGGATGTATGCAGAATTTCATTAATATTCATTTATAAAAAAATTTAGAACTTGATGAAAATAATTGTGGTTTGGCAAATAATTTGTCCACAGGTTCTATCCGATTTTCAACCGGCATGTGATTTGAATTTGCTTGACCTACCCAGGACCTACCTGGTTCCTACCCGTTGAATGGAATCAGAAATAAAATCCTCGAAAACACGAAAAAAAGCTTCAACCCGGGTTCTACCAGGTCTCTACACAAGCAAACTCGAAACTTTGTTTCTATCCAGTACATACCCGGTCTCTATTTGCAGATAACAAATTAGGTTTCTATTCATATCTTATCCGGTCACTGAACGGTACTTGCATTGACGAGAATCGTTGATGCAAATCCACCTTTTACCCGGTTCTACCCTGAGACTATCCGTCGAACGGAACCAGACAAATTACTCGACGCACACGAAAAGAAGCTTCAACCCAGGTCTCTATATAAGTATACCCGAAAATGTGTTTCTGTCCGGTCCATACCCGGTTACTATTCGCAGATACCAAATTAGGTTTCCACCCGGGTTTTTCGGGTCACTGAACGGTACTTGTACTGACGAGAATTGTTAACGAAAATCCATCTTCTACCCAGTTCTACACAGTTCCTATCCGTCGAATGTAACCAGACAAAATACTCAACACACACGAAAAGAAGCTTCAACCCGGGTTCTACCAGCTTTCTATATAAGCAAACCCGGTAGTGTGTTTCTATCTGGTACGCACCCAGTCTCTATTCGCAAATGCCAAATTAAGTTTCTACCCGGATCTTATCAGGTCACTGTGCGGTACTTTAGACTGATGCGAATCGTTAAGAACAAAATCCATGTTCTACCTGGTACCTCCTGGTTTCTCTCCGACGAATGCAACCAGAAATGAAATACTCGCAAACACGAAAAGAAGCTTGAACCCGGGTTCTACCAGGTCTCTATATAAGCAGACCCGAAAATGTGTTTCTGTCCGGTTCATACCTGGTCGCTATTTGCAGATGCAAAATTAGTTTTCCACTCGGGTTTTATCCAGTCACTGAACAGTACTTGCACTGACGAGAATTCTTGATGAAAATCCATCTTCTACCCGGTTCTACCCGGTTCCTATCTGTCGAATGAAACCAGACGAAATACTCGACGCACACGAAAAGAAGCTTCAACCCGGGTTTCACCAGGTTTCTATACAAAAAAAAACCGGTAATGTGTTTCTATCCGGTATATACCTGGTCTCTATTCGCAGATGCTAAATTAGGTGTCCCCCCGGGTCTTATTCGTTCACTGTACGGTACTTTGGACTGATGCGAATCGTTAAGGTTAAAATTCATCTTCTACCCGGTTCCTCCTGGTTTCTCTCCGACGAATGGAACCCGAAATGAAATACTCGCAAACACGAAAAGAAGCTACAACCCGGGTTCTACCAGGTTTCTATATAAGAAAACTCGGTAATGTGTTTTTAACCGGTACATACCCGGTCTCTTTTCGCAGATGCCAAATTAAGTTTCCTTCCAGGTCTTATCCGGTCACTGTACGGTACTTTAGACTGATGAAAATCGTTAAGAACTGAATCCATCTTTTAACCGGTTCTACCCGGTTTCTCTCTGACAAATGGAACCAGGAATACTCGCACATAAAGAGAAGCTTCAACCCAGGTTCTACCAGATCTCTATGAGCAAAGTCAAAAGTGCGTTTATATCCGGTACATACACAGTATCTATTTGCAGATGCAAAACTAGGTTTCCACCCGGGTCTTATCCGGTCACTGTACGGTACTTTAGACTGATGAAAATTGTTTAGAGCTGAATCCATCTTCCAACCGATTCTACCCGGTTTCTCTCCGACAAATGGAACCAGGTATACTTGCACATAAAAAGAAGCTTTAGCCCAGGTTCTACCAGGTCTCTATGAGCAAAGTCCAAAGTGCGTTTATATCCGGTACATACGCAGTATCTATTTGCAGATGCAAAACTAGGTTTTTACCCGGTTCTCATCCGGTCACCGTACGGTACTTTGGACTGATGAAAATCGCTAATCAAAATCCATCTTCTACCCAGTACTACTTGATATCTATTTGACGGATGGAACCAGAAACTAAATACTCGCACACAAAAAGAAGTATTAACGCGGATTCTACCAGGTATCTGTGAACAGTCGAAAAAGCGTTTCTAAGCGGTATATACTTGGTATTCAATTGCAAATACAAAAGTATGTTTCCACCCGGTTCTTATCCAAACATCGTGCCGTACTTTGCGCTGATGACAATCAAGATGTAAATCAACCCTCTACTTGGTTCTATCTGGTTCTTATCCGGAAAATGGAACCAGAAATCGAACAAATTGTGAACAATATAAAATATATCCATTATAATGGATATATTTATATATCCATTATATCCAATTAGGGTAAACAGGGGTATTACTGACACCCTTCTAGTGAACGACACTGTGCAATGAAAATACTGTTATTAAAATTACGGGGATTTAAAATAGATCCCCGCTTGAAAAGACAGATTCAAATCAAATAGAAACCGAAAATAAACCAGGTAAATACCCATTTGGGGTTTTATCCGGTTCAATGCGGTTTTTAAATAGCCTGCTATTTAAATTTCCGCGACCTGCCCGGATCTATCTTTCTTTTATGCGGGGAATGATCAAAGAATAAACTATTGTACCTGGTTCTACCCGGTTTCTATTCTTCGAATGAAACCAGAAATGAAATACTCGCAAACACGAAAAGAAGCTTCAACCCTGGTTCTACCAGCACAGTAAAAACTCTGGAATGAAATTTGGTTGCACCTAATTTCAAGAAGGTGTTTTATCTCGCTCGGAGTTGGGGTACGCAAATATCGCCTATTGTTTTTGCCGCAAAACTATAAAAACAATTGACAGCAGGTGGCGTTTCGTACCCCAAGTCCGGGGAAAACGACACCTTATGTAAGTAATACCATTCACGCTACCAAGACTAATTTTTGTTGCAGGTAAATAGTGCCCTGAAATTAGTGTTAAATTCACACTTTGTTTTTTCTGTGAATATAGGAACCATTACCGGAAGTAAAAACGTATCACATAAATATAAAACTGCAATACATAATTCAGTACTTGCACCTACTGTACTGTACGGTAGCGAGACCGGGACCTATCAAGGAAAGGATAAGAGTCAAGTTTACGCGGTTGGTATGCAATTCCCGCGGAAAAGGAAATTTTTAATGAGAGTTTGATCATGTTGAGGGGGTGAAAGGAGAACGATTAACGAAAATGGTATATTTAGGTAAAGTGAATAGTAGCGTACCCAGAAGCATACCGAGGAAAGAATAGTGGGAATGTGTGAATGAGGTCCTTGACCAACAAGATATAAAGAACCGTAGAAGCACAAGAGCTTGCATAAAAATATGTATCCTTCATATAAAAACACGTAATTTTCATATCATGATAGCTGCCATTTTGTAAGTCATAGGGCGACGTCTTTTTTATACTTAAAATTAATAGAACTTAGAAAGTAGATCTTTACTTTTATCGATCGCCGATAATTATTTCGATTGATGTATTTTTACTAATACTTTCAATAACAGCTATAAACATCTATATATATTTGATGCATAATACATGTTATAATTAATTAATACGAATAATATTCTTTACAAAATTATTAATCTGTTTGATTTTAGTACGTAAAATGTATTTAATTAATCGATCTTGTTTACCAATCGTGAATAATTAAGTAAAATTTTCAATTTTTTTTTAAGAATGATTATTATGCGTAAAAGAATATTATTTTTTATTACGCGTAATAGACGAATGACAAATAGTGTCAGGTCATGGCGCCACCTCAGAGCTATATTATAAAGTACGATTTATATATTTTTAGTGTGCGATTGACTCTCTTAAAACACAAATTAAAAAATATATATAGAGTGAAAATTATTTAAATATTTTAGGTAATTGTTATTTATGTTGTGAATTAATTAATTTATATATATGTTTATATGTTTTAATTTTTTTTTTAGTTTTGAAGATTATTAATAAATTGAATGTACAAAAATTGAAATTCATATAAAAAAAGAATATGTATATTGTAAATATTATTTGAATCTCTCAATAAAAATAATTGTTTAATGCTTTTTATGTTATGAACTGATAAATTAATTATCAACTGACTCTATTAAAACTTACATTTTCTGGAATAAGATTAAAAGGTTATTGATAAATCAAATTTTAATAAATATAAGTTGGAATCAAAAAAATATATATGAAGCAAAAATTATTTGCATGTTTTGATAAAAATTACTGTTTGAAGCTTTCTATTCTGTGTACTGATTTATTAATTATTAGTTCATTCATTGTTTTTATAAAATTAATTAAATAAAGCTTGTATTTTAACTTGTTATAATTCAGTACACAAATTGATTATTTAATTTAAGGTTATGTAATCGATTATTGAATATATAATTTGTATGATGGAAGTTTATTCATATTTAAAATACCTCTATTCTAATTGTGTAATTTTTGTTATGTTGGGAAATGATTATCTAAGTTTAATTTTTTTAATTAAATGCACATATGTTTTAATTTTTTCTGGAATTAATATAAAAGATTATTGATAATATTAATTATTAATCATCAATAATATTAATTAATTATCATTAAAATTTTTATAAATGCATTTTTGAATGTAAAATAAAATAGAGAGTAAAAATTATTTGAATGTTTCAATGAAAATAATGTTTAATGCTTTTTATGTTGTGAACTGATTAATTAATTATTAATTGACTCTTCCCAAACTAAAATTTTCTTAAGATAGTTTATTAAGTTATTAATAAATAAAATGTTAAAAAAATGAAAGTTTGAGTTTAAAGAAAAATACAAAGTAAAAATTATTTGACTGTATTAATGAAAATTATAGTATAATGCTTCTTATTTTATGAACTGATTAATTAATTATTAGCTAATTATTTATTTAAATTAAATAACATAAAGTTAAATTCGAAGTATTTTTAATTAAGTAACATATATTTATTATTTACTTTATGATTATGTTATTGAATATTAGCTATAATTTGTGTAATGAAACTTTCTTTTTTATCTGAAATACTTTCATGACAATTATGTCATATTTTCAAATATTTGCGATAAAGTGAAATGATTATCTAAATTCAGTTTGCAAAATTATATCTGCATATGTTACAATTTTTTCTGAAATTAGCAGAGAATTTTATTCAGAGTTACATGTGTAGAATGAATACAATTTCAAATGAAAAAATATACATAATGTAAAAAATTTTTGAACGTTTCAAAATAAACTGTTTAATTTATTATTGGCAAATTGATTTTGCTAAGAATATAAGATAACATAAAGATTGAATTTAAATTGTTTTTGATTAAGTTACACAAATTGATTATTTACTCCAAGGTATTGTAATTGAATATTGGCCATTATTTTCATTAAAAGATTTTGTTTTTTCTTGAAAATACCTCCATTACAATTATATATTTTTCAATGTTCCTGATGTTGTTAAATAAGTATCTGAATTTAATTTTTAAAATTATATTTACATATATCTTATTTGCGAATAAGTTATAAAAGTTATTGATAAATTAAATATATATAGAAATGCATTTTCAAATAAAAAATACATAAAATGTAAAAATTATTTAAATGATTCAATAAAAATAATTCTTTGATGCTTTTCATGCTGTGTACTGATCAATTAATTATTAACTAATTTTATTGTAACTTACATTTCTGGAATCAGCCTAAAAGGTAATTAGTAAATCAAATTTTTAGAAATGAAATTTCCTTTTCAACTAATTTAACTAATTCACCTTTTAAGCTGAATAACTAATTATCGCCTGATTAATTTTTTCACAATATTAAATTAAGTAAAGATTGAATTTTAATTGTTTTTAATTAAGTAACATTAATAGATTACTTGTTGAACATCATATAATTGAATATTGGATATTATTTGTATGAAAGCTCATTAATTATTCAAATTTTCAGAAATTAAATTTTAAGTTAAAAACAAATATTGTATGAGGTAAAAATTATTTGAATGTTTCAAAGAAAATAATTACTTAAAGCTTTTAATGTTGTGACCTGATTAATTAATAACTAAATAATTTTTTTTCAACATTAATTTACATAAAGATTAAATTTTTATTTTTCTTTGTCAAGTAACAGAAATTGAATATTTACTTTAAGGTTATGTAATTGAATATTTTCCATTATTTTTATAATTAATGTTTATTTTTTCTTTAAAAACCTCAATTACAATTATATAATTTTTCGAAATGTTTGTGATTTGTTGAATAAGTATCTAAATTCAATTTTCAGAATTATATGTATGTATATTTTAATTTTGTTCTAATCAGTTTAAAAGTTTATCAGTAAATTAAATGTGTAGAAATACAATTCAATTTTTCTTAATACACACGTTAAAAATTATTTGAATGCTCTAATGAAAATAATTGTTTAATGCTTTTCAGGCTTTGAACTGATTAATTAATTCCTAACAGATTCTATTAAAACTCACATGCATTCTCTAGAATTAGTTTTAAGGGTTATTAATCAATTAATTTTTAATAAATAAAGGTTTTAATTTTAAAAAATGAAGTGAAAATTATTTGAATGTATTAATGAAAATTATAGTTTAATGCTTCTTATTTTGTGAAATGATATACTAATTATTAACTGATCATTTTTTTCACAATATGAAATTAAATAAAGACTAAAATTTTTTTTTTTTTTTAATGAGTAACATAAATCAAGTATATAATTAAAGATTATCTAAATGAATATTATATATAATTTGTATAATAAAACTTGAAATATTTTTAAAATACCTCTATTTCAATTACGTAATTTTTTTGATGTGTCTAATGTTGTAGGTATATGAATTTAATTTTCAAAATTATGTGTAAATGTTTTTATTTTTTTAAATATGAAGTTAAAATTATTTGAATTTTTGAATGAAAATTGTGGATTTATGCTGGAATAAGTATCTGATTTCAGTTTTCAAAATTATACCTACATATTATGTTTTAATTTTCTCAAAAATAAGCATAAAAGGTTACTAATAATTCAAATTTTCGGAAATGAAATTTCAAGTTCAAAAAAATATAAAGTAAAAATTAATATTGAATATTTCAAGTAATATAAGTATTTTATTCTTTCTATATTTTGAACCGATATATTTGATGATTAACTAATTAATTATTCTACAATATTAAATAAAATAAAGATTAAGTTTTAATTCTTCTCTAGTAGTAGCATACATTTTTTATTTATTTTAAGGTCATGTAATTGAATATTGGCTATAATTCATATTATAAAAGTTTATTTATATTCAATTGATCTTTATGACAATTATATAATTTTTTCTGGTTTTAAATAAGTATTTGAATTCAATTCTCAAATTTATACGTTACTGTTTTAGTTTTTTCGGAAATTAGTTTAAAAGAGGCCGTGCACGTCAGAAATATCAGAATCTGCAAGTGGTCCAGCAATTCTAATGAGACCTGGTGAAATAATAGTGCTCTATAAGAGATATTTTGGTTTCAAATGATTTTGTTTCAATTTTAAAAATTTTGGGATTAACGCCATATTGAATTTCTTAAATAAAAAAAGTGATTGACTTAGAATAATAATTTTTATAAAAAAGTTCTTTAACGAACACTAAATATTATAGATTGCTTAATTATCAAAGATATTTCGGCATAAATATAACATAATTTTATCAATAAAATGATACTTAATAAAAAATATATGTCTCCCGATATTTTCTGGTAATTTCAGAAACAAATTATTCAATCGAATTCCCATCACGAACATCTGAAGTCAACAAAAAATAATTTTGTTTTTCAATTTTCGTTTATTTATGTTGTCAGAATCAGTAGAATCGAATTTTTTTTGATAAAAGGTTATTTCATAAGAAATATTTAGATCCTAATTTAACAAAAATTAAAAAGTTGTAATAATGTTTACATTTTTCAATTTATTTCACTGAAGCATAAAAGTGGGTCTTAATATATCGCTGAGATAAACACGGAAAAAGAGAGGCATGTATCTGAATATAATTTTTTTAAATTATAGGTATTATTCTTTGAATAATTTAGGGATGTAGTATTTTGATGCCCTGATACCTAGAACTGGCCGTGAAAGTACCTGCGAATGTCATTGTACAAAAATGAAGATTTTTAAAAATATTGAATAACATAACCTAAAAGTGTAGAAGTAATATATTTTTATGATTTATGCATATATTTTGATGCTTTGTTTATAAATATGGTAATAATGTATCGTTTGAATTTAGGGTATTACAATTTATTTTTTTAACATTTTCATATCTAAATTTGCATTACCACGCCATCCTCATTCATGACATCATTCGTCAATTCTCTTAGATTTCCATTTTACAATAACGAGATAAAGTTTTAACGACAAATTATTTGTATTCAAATTTTTAATTATAATAATTATTATTGATAGTTTCTGGATTTATTAGGTTGCTTAAGTTGTGCACTTGAAATCTTCAAATGATGTATCGCCCTGCGTATGTACTGCGTATGATAGTCTAGTAGACTTAAAAAAAGCTAAAGTTAAATTCGAGGATGGGAAAGTGTAGAGAAAAATAGTTTATATGAAATATGAGATAGAGTCTTAGTGGAGTAAGAGACGCCTGATACGAACGACCTTGGATACTAATAGGCCATCATGGAGAGCTTTCGATAGTGTATCAGATTAGAGTAAAGAGTATGGATCTTACTATGTTTGTATGATCTATGCCATATGATGACTCCGTAAAGCTCTTCGCCTAGAGTAGATGTTGGAGAGCTTGATCAGCGACCTGTGACGAAGCAGTGTTGCGGAACCAACGTGGTATACCTTCACATCTCCTCCTACACCTTCCTTTCTCAGAATTCCCATATGAAATTCTTGATGACTGACAATATAACGAGGCTACAACCAAGTGAATTACGCTTACTCTGAAAGGGATTTGGCTTAATGGTATAATAATAATATAATGTCGAATAAAATACAAAATATTCGTGATACCAAAATCGTTTATAATCACTTCTACACAGTTGCAAGTAACGAAAAATAATTTCATGAGGATCTCAAAGTGAGTGAAACAGCTTTTGTACTC
>JAUELO010000346.1:1007194-1017653 GCA_032357855.1 Amphibolips quercusostensackenii
GACGTTTTTGAAACGTTCTAATGACGTTCTTTAACGTTTGTGCCCACTGGGATATTGATAAAAAAAAAATCTTTAAATAATTTTAAAAAATTGTTATTGTGTTATAAACAAATTAATAAAGAAAGCTCATTTTTTTGGGTTGGCAATGTTTAGCTCATTAAATTAGCAGATTTTGTATAAAATGTCAAAAAGTGAATGTTCCATTACCATTAATTGAGAATGTATGCTTTTTTATAATTATTTGACTAACATTTACAAACAAATTCACAGTTTGACGACTTTTCAATGAATAGGGTCAAGTTTTGTTTACGGAATTAACTCGGAATGTCTTTCCAATGAATCTTTGCTATGATTATTTGCAAATTAACAAAAATTAATAATTATTTTAACAATTTTTAGGAACTATTTTATAGACGAATTTACAGTTTGTCGATTTTTCATTGAAAAAGCTCAATTTTTTCTTACGAAATCAACTAGAGATGTCATTCCGATGACTTTTTGCTATAATACTTTGCAAATTGACAAATTCAGTTTTACTTAATTCCGCCAGAAAAGTTTAGCCTACAAATTCAAAAATAGTTGCAATGTGAATTTGTTTATAACAATTGTTTAAATAATGAATAATTGTTGTCAATTCGCAAAGTATCATAGCAAAGAGTCATCGGAAAGACATTCTTGATCAATCTGCATGTTTAAAAGAAATGGCACTTCGAAAAAGTTAAAAAAATTTAACTTTGTTGAATAAAAAATGTTCAAACAAGTGAAAAAATCTAATCGGTTGAATAGTATATGCTGAAAATTGATTTGTCCACGGCTACTTTTTTGCCCCACTGCGCCGTAGAGTAGATACCATATTAAAAATGTGTTGTTAAAAATGAACTTGATCAAATTTATAAACTCCTTGAGTCTACAGATTTTACCGTTTTAATAATCTCTTTCTGCTAGTGATTACCCGAGAAAGTTTCCTTTGTAGTTAACGTAAAAAGGATTATTTTCTTTTTTTGAAGCAATTGCTCACCTTTGTTAGTAGGAACGACGTCTGGATTTCTGTCGTCAGCATCGTAGAGGTCCTCAGAGCTCGGCACTGTGGATTTTTTAAGAGGCAAGTCACCAGGTCTTTGAGCCCGTCTCTCACTCCTGACTTTGAGGGCAGCCAGTATCGTGACGGTGACCAACAGGAGCGCGGTTACGACCCCGATGAGGACTCCGAGTAATGGTGTTATCTCAAAGGGCACAGGTGTGCCTGTGAACAAAACGCGCACTGCTCTCGTGCAAGAACTTCTTTACCCCGGGACTCTATTATTTATAACAGAACCGACTCTCTCTCTTTTCTATTTTTCTCCTTTTTCTCTTTTTTCCTCTTTTCTCTCCACTTTTCCTGCATATTTCATTGAATTTATATTTTAATTACCATCTGAACCAATCACTAATTGCAATGCACATGACGCTAATTTTTCAGCGAAGCGCAAACACTCAGTTCTTTTACTACCAGACCGTGCTTTAATTATGCGGACGATTTGAAGAACTTTTGCTTTGAAAGGATTGAACAAAATTATTATAGAAGAATCTCGAGCTGATGAAGAATCAAATCATTTGAAGTGAAATTTTTCTATTTATGATAAAAGCTTTATCTGAGTCAGAAATTAAAAGCAGCAGTATTCTCATAGTTTGAAGGGTTAGTTCGCAGAGAAGGAAAATTTAATTTGATGCACTTACTTTCTTCTTTTGTGAAAATAAAGATGGTTCAGTTAAGCTTTGAATATCTACTCCAAAATTTACTTAGAGCATTCTAATGGGTATTTTTATAAGTCAGTCTAAAACTTTCAACAAGCAATCGATATTGAAAAATATAACAGAAGTTCAAGAAATTATTTTCAATATTTTAAAAATATAACTAATGTTTTCAACTTTTAAGATTTGTGAGTTTCCAATCCTGAATTCTTACAACTTTAGAAATGGTTTTATCTGGAATATTTCAAATTTTACATTGTTGAATGTTTGAAGCTACAATGGTATCACTTTCCTTTAATTTTAAAATTAGCTAATTTGTAAATTGTTATTTTCAGAAGTTCTTTTAAATAAAAAATTTTCATACTAAAGGAGCTTAAACTGCAAATTGTTCAAACCTGAACACAATCAGATTGAAACCGCAAAAAAGAGGAGGGGTTCATAAAGCTAATTTTTGGACTCATGGAAATAATTTCTTTTTCTTCTTAAGTTATTTGAAATGAAAATACTTTCTCATTCTTCAGGCTCAATTTTTGTCCAGCTTAAAGAAAAAAAAGATAAAAATTAATTAAAAATATTTTGAATTACCTAAGAAATCCGGTTCACTGAAATTATGTGAGTCTAGTACAAATATGAACAGTTTATATAGAAAAAGCTTATGCTAAATTTTTTAATACTGGAAAAATTTTTTTACAAATTGTTAAATTTTTAATGGCTTAAATTATCAACGAAACTCTAAAATTTGTTATAAATAACCCAAGTCCAAAAATTATTTTCATATTAGAACCTCTAATTAAGGTGAACACCGTAATCGAGGAAAAAAATTCCCGGTAATTTTCTAGGTTTCTCTCGGTACGCAAAAATGTTCACGGTCATTAAAATAAAAAATTTTAATTATTAAAGTCGACAGCTTTTTTATTTAAAATAATTAGAACCGAACTGCAAATTAAACCGCAATAAAAATTTCCAACAAATTGAATTTATGCTTAGTAATTTGCGTATAAAATGCAAGCTTTCAACACACTTGAATTGAATAATTTTACATTAAATGCCGTTAAACTGCAAATTTGGAAATTTCAAGCTTCTATACATTGAACAGTTTAATGACTTCTGGTTACGAAAATATAAATTCACCCTATGATTTTCAATGCTTTAAATTGAATATTGAATCCATAAGTTCGTAGATGTTTAAAATCACATCATTTTCAGCAATTTCAAGTTAGGCACATCAAAACTTGAAAGTTTTTAAATTTGTTTCACACCTAACACTTTCTTATATTAGCAATCAAATTATTTTTATTTTAAAACGTTTTAAATTAATAATTGCTCAATTGTTATTCATAGATCGAAATTTAAAACTTTCACTTTCAAATTAAAAGTTTTTTAATGGAATACTTAACATTGTAATGTTCAAAGTCTTAATTTTTTACTGTGAGATTTTAACGATTCAAGGCATTTCAATTTCTAATAATTCCGTTTTTAATATTTTATTTATAATTGATCATTTTAAATGCACTGTCAAATAGTATTCAATAAAAAGAAAATGGTTTTTAAATTAAATAATTTCAAATTGAATGAGTTAGAAATGGAAGATTTTAGAATAAAGATATATTTTAATAGAATTTTATATTAAATAAAAGCGTTTATTTATTTAATTTAATTAAGAATCAATTCAATCATCAATCAGTTATTTGAAATTATTTAAAAATTAAAAAAAGTTTGTGAAATTTTAATCGGACTTTTTGATATTTGTTTAACTACTAAGGCTTTCGAACTGAATAGTTGAAATTTAAAAATAAAATCTGTAAATTGTTTAATTTTAAACAGATTGTATATGAAAGAAAGCTAGATGTTCCTAATTTAACAGTTTTAAATTAAATGACTTTTAATTGCAATATTTTAAATTTCAAATTTTTTAAGTCTTGCAAGATTTCTGGTTAAAAAATATGAAGCAACGAAATGTCGAGAATTATATCATTTTGAGGAAATCTGAAGTTAGAAACGTTAAAAAATTGATGATTAATTTTTTCAACTAGATAATTTAAAAAAAAAATTTTAATTATTTTTGTATAAGTGAAGTTCATATTATGAATTGTTTAATTGTTATTTATACATCAAAATTCAAAACTTTCACTTACAAATTTAACAAATGTAGCACTCGGCAATTTGGACGATTTAAGGCTTTTCATTTCAAGCAAAACAGTTTTAAATTGCTTAGTTTAAAATATTTCACGTATGTTTGCTTATTTTAAATAAACAATTAAATACTGCTTAGTATTGTAGAACTGTTTTTTCATTTAGTTAAAAAATTTCGAATGAATGTATTATTTAAAATTATTTGAAAATAGTTTATAAAATTTAAAAGAAACTGCAAAATTTGTTTATCTACTGAATTAAATTGAAACAGTTAAATTTCTTAATTAAAAACTTGGAAATTGTTTATTTTGAACTGATTTAAAATCGACTTAAAAAATCAATAATTGTTTAATTTTTAATACTCGGAATACAATTTAAATTTAAAAATCATTAATTTTTTATATTGAAAGGTAATGAACTTAAAACATTTTTTTTTAAATTTAAATAGCAATGGTTTTTAATTTTTAGTTGTTCAGTCTTTATAACTGCGCTTTAAAATTCTTCAAATTAAACGTGTATGTTAAAAAATAAAGGGGATGACTGAAAAATCCTAAAAAAATTTAATTTTCGACACTGTGGAATTCCCGTTTCGGGAAATCCTTGAGTAATGCGATTTTCGAATAATAAAATTCCGGAATAAAAAAATTCCCGAAAAATAAAATTCCCAAACAGTTTATTATAATACCGAATTGGAAAATTTCTGAATAATAACATTCTTGACAGAAAGTTTCCTAATTATAAAATACACAATTATAAACAGTTTAATATTTTTGTTACGAAAACAAAAATTATTGCAATATAATTCTCATTGTGACAAATTAGTTAATTTTATGAATCAAAAAAATTAATTGTTTAAATTCAGGAATGGGTGACTGAAAAATCCTCAAAAATTAAAATACCTACACTGTGAAATTTTCGAATTGGAATATTCTCGAATAATGAAATTTCCTGAAAATTTTTAACATTACCGAATTGGAAAATTTCCAAATAATAAAATTCCAGAATAGTTTATTATATCACCGAGTTAAAAAATTCCCGGAAGAAAAATGCTAAATTATAAAATTCCCAAATATGGACAATTACATTTTTTTGTTATAAGAAAATATTAATTGTAATATAATTTCAAATGTTATAATCTAATTAATTTTATCTTTAAAAAAATTAATTGCTTTAATTCGCGAATGGGTCGACTGAAAAATCCCGAAAAATAAATTTTCCTACACTGTGAAATTCCCGAATAATAAAATTCCAATCAGTTTGTAATAATACCGAATTGGAAAATGCCCGAATAATAAAATTCAGGACAGAAAAATGCCGAATTATATAATATCGGAATTGAGTAAATTCCCGAATTATGGGAATCAGAAATGTTAACAATTTACATTTAAATTTTTATAATCTAATTAATTTTATAAATAAAAAAACCTAAGTCGTAAAATTCAAGAATTTTATAATTTGGCAATTTTCTGTCGGGAACTTTATTACTCGGGAATTTTCAAACTCAGTAACATTATAAACTGCCGGGAATTTCATTATTCGGGAATTTTCAAATTCAGTAATATTATAAAATATTCGTATATTTTATGTTTTGGAATTTTTCAGTCCTCTTTCGGGAATTTTTTTGTTCGGTTATTTTATATTTCGTAAATTTTCTGTCGGGAATTTTATTATTCGAGAATTTCCAAATTCAGTAAATTAAACTGTGGTCAACTTTCTGATTCGGCAATATTATAAACTGTTCGGGAATTTTATTATTAAGAAACTTTCCAATTTCGAAATTTTTTTAGCAGAAAATTTTCTAATTTGGGAATTTCACAGTGTCGGGAATTTTATTTTCGCGATTTTTCAGTCGTCCCAAATGAAGATATGCAATGGGAAATTTATAAAATGAAGGATTTTATAGGTACGCATTCTAAAATAAATGACTTCATTAATTAAAAAGTTCAAAATTAAACGTAACATTAACAAAAAAGTTGAAATCGAACTTATTTTAAACTGCATTATATCATGTGAAATAAAATCTGTGATATTTCAAGAGATTGTGAAGATTTTTAATTCAAAAATTAATGATATTCCCAGTCAAAAAATAAATCCGCTGTCATTTTCCGATGGATCGCGGGATAGGGGTGATTAAATTTTATCTCGTGAAATTAAAATGTCTATGAGAAAAAAAAATTTGATAATAAATTGTGACACAACCAGTATTCTCATTACAATTAACTCAATTAAATTTTGTTTTGAATGAGCAACGCTATTTGTTGTTAAAACTTCCCATAAGGCGTACAAAGACAAGAAATTTTTAAACCCAATTTTTTTCATATATAATTCTACTTCCTGGATTTAAACTATAGTGGAAAAAAGTAAAAGTAAAAGTAACCTCCAACCTAACTTTCTACTTTAGACTAATAAAATACCATCTGAACTTGAATAAAATGAAAGGAGCAAAATAAAAATGCACTTTAAAAACAATACAAACTTATTTTCCCAAGTTTCTAGCCAAGAATCGAATCGTCAGATGTCTTACTACATTTTCCACTTTAAACTATAGTGGGTATTCGATACTTTGGTAATGGAAGAGTCTTTCTTGAATCTGATAGGATGATTTTTTTTTAGACCGCATCCTCGTGGGGAGCTTTTCACTTGCATATTAACGACACGAATATACCCGGTAAAGGCTGGGATGGATTCTGGATCCTTTTGAAACCCGATATTCATTAAATGCCAGCTACGGTCTTATTTATAAAAGTGCCGTCCTGCCAGTGAATCCACTCGCCGGCTGCACCCCCGATTCTCTTTATGAATCACTAACTATCGCACTGAGGACGACGACGAGGTTTCTAGTGCCTCCCGCGTAAATCAGAGCGCAGAGCAATCTAAACCCAAAGAAACGACGCGGCGAAATGTGCATATTCTCTGCATATGATTTACTTAAATTATACTAATTATCTTTCAAATCTCATGGAATAATCATGCAATTCAAATTTCAGACCTTGGACTTATTTTAAAGATCAAAAATAGTGTAGGGGAGAGTGGGGCATGGTGCCGGTTCGGGGCATGGTGACAATTATAAATAACGTCCGTGTTTTTTTATTCTCATATTACTTTTTTACACAAAATAGCTTCCTCTGTTTGGAAACACAAATATTTGATGCAATTTCTGTTTTAAATTACGTGTCAGAAGAGTAGATCTAAAAAAACACTTTTAACGGAAGCCGATAAAAAGTCTTTAGCTGAAATTGAGCACTCACAACATATTTTAAAGTTAGGTTTTGATAGGCGAAGTATTTTATTGAACTTCTAGTATCTTGATTTGCTGCAACAAACGTTTTAAATACATTAACATTAATTTAATTTTTCAACGAGATCACGTATTTCAGCAGGGAGTAAGAGGTTATAAATGCTTTTGCCACATACTTTATTTGATTCACATTTCAATCATAATTTATAAGGCATTTGAGTCGAAGCTCATTACCATACCCCACTCTCTTCTAACTAGGATCACAAATTTAAAAAAATAGTGTCATAGAATGTTTTAAGTAGTATTAAAAATAAACTTTCATGCTTATTGAAAATTGTATTATTTACTTTATTGAAAATTCGGTTTGTTTATTCCAAGATTCACAGGCTTTTATCTTTTTCTCATTTTTTTGCCCTATTGCGAACTGAATTAATAGAACCCAATAAGAAAATCTAATTATTTTTCGTTGAATATACATTATTTTCAGTTAAAAAGTCTGCTAATAAATTTTAAGTTTACAATTAATTTTTTACTTATAAATTTTATTATTTGGCTTAAAATGAATTTATTTTGTTGCAAATTAAACAATGTTGTTAAAGTCATACTTTTTGGTTAAAAACTTAACTTTTTGGCTCGAAATTTCATAAATTTAATTGATTTTTTTTTGCCTAAAAAAATGTTGTTTAAATAAAAAATCAACTATTGTGTTAAACACTCATCTTTTTGGTATGAGAATTCATCTTTTTCTGTAGAAATTTTATCTTATTTAGCTAAAAATGCAACTCTTTGGTTAAGAGTTAGTCAGTTTCGGTTAAAAATGTTCATTTTCGGGTTAAGAATTCAACTGTTTTGCAGAAAAATTGTATTTGCAGCTAGAAAATTCGACAATTTGGTAAAAAAATATACAAATTTGGTCGAAAATGTATATACCTGGGAAAAAATTGATCTTTTTTTGTTATGAAAAATTTTTTTTTTTCGAAAAGTACGAAATGCGAATAAAAATATATTTTTTTGAACCTTCCTTCATGTGTACTTTCAATTTCAAATATAATTGTTAAAAATTATAAGAAAAATTATTAACGTCTGTAAAAAATTCATTTGATCATAAAAAATATGTTAAAGTTGAAAAAAGTACGTTTTTCCGTATAAAAAAAGCATTTAAAAAGTATTAATCACGGAATTTTTTTTAATTATTAAAGAATTAAATTATTAAACACATAAATGAAATTTTGATTTCTTGATTATTTTTTAAAGTTTACAGGGTGGTTGTTTCAGGCAAAAATAATAATTTTGGGTCATTTTCCGGTTTACAAAAATTGTTTACCGTTAATAAAATGAAAAAATTAAAACTTTTAGAGCTAAACATTTTTGCACATGAAGTTATGAAATCTCAACTGAAAATTGAATTTTAACATTTAAAAATTAAAGATGAATAGTTTTTTATTTAAAGTTTTTAAATTCAAACACTGAATTAATCACAAGCATAAAATGGAAGCTTTTAACACTTTTCAACCGAACAATTTTCAATCAAATGCAGTTGAACTGCAAAATTTATTATTTTAAACTTTTATAAATAGTACAGTTTAAAGATTAAAGTTTAATTAAAAAAATATAAATCTACGCGATAATATTCAATATTCTAAATTAAAAACTAAATTAATACCTAAATAGAAAAATTTTAAAAATTGTATCATTTTAATTAATTTCAAACTAAAATTTTTAAATATTGAAGGATTACAATTTATTTTTCAAGCCGAACCTTTTTTAAATTAAACGTTGCATAAATAATTTTTATTTCGAGTAGATTCAAATCAATGATTTTTTTACTTGTTATTCATATATCAAAACTTGTTTTATTTCGAAATATTCTATTAAAATTATTTTTTTAAATGAAAAATACTATTTAATTTTCCCAAGAATTACAAAAAAAATTTTAATATCTTAAAACGTTTCAAAATCGTCGAAAAGCTCCAAAATTTTAGTTTAAAATCTTTACAAGTCTATATTTTGTCAAAAATTTTCAACGTTTCTTTAAATATTAAATTATTTTGAAGCGTTTTTAAAACATCTAAATTTTTCTTGAAATAATTCAAACTTTTTCTAAAAAAGTCGTGCAAAATTTAAAAAAATGCCTTCAAATCTTTAAAATTCTTTTTTGATAATTTTGGAAATCTTTTCAAATTATTTTAAATATTCTCTAAAAATTAACTTTCGTTAATAAAAGGTAATTTTCAATGTTCCTAGGCAACTAAGGCAATTTTTTTACTTTTTTAACGAACGCTTTACAATTCTTAAAAAGCCTCTAAACTTATTGTTCTAAATCTGCAAAAATATACATTTCGCTTTAAATTATTTTAGATTATTTATAGTTTGAAATATTTTTGGATCCTTTTAAAACTTTTATGTCTTTTAAACTAACTTGATTTAAAAAAAAATAATTTAGTTTCCAATTGTTACTTATTCATACAGATTTAACAAGTTTCAGTTTCAAATTGTTTAGTTTTGAATATTTTATTCATAATTAATCATTTCAAATAAACAGTAAAATTTTGCTAATATTAAATAATTGTTCTTTTTACTAATTAAATATTTTAAACTTAATAGGTTAAAAATGAATCTATTATATTAAAGTAGAATCAGTTACTGTTTACTTTTAATACTCAAAGTATAGGATAATTTTGAAAACAATGCCTAATTTATATTTAAAGTTGATCAACTAACAAGATTTTTTACTATCAAAAATGTCTAATTTAAAACTTTTAAAATTTTTAATTGCTTAAGTCTTCAAAAGTACATTTTCAAATTATTTGATTCAAGAATGTACGCTGAAAGATGAGGATATAACATGAAAAATGTTAACAGTAAAATATTTTAGAAGTACGTATAGAAAAGTGAATTATGCCATAATTAAAAAGTTAACAACTAAACCTTACTTTTTTTCAAAGTTGACGTTAAACTTATTTTAAATTTGCATATAATTTTTGAAAAAAGAGAAAAGGTCTAAAGATTATTTGAAATTGCATTATATCATCACGTGATATATTATTTGTGATAATAAAGTTTCCTGCACATTTTAGATTTTTCGAGACTTACATTTTATATTTTTTTTCACGTGAATTTTACCTCAACATTCCGTTAACAGAAGTAAAAAACGTTTTGGTATTAGAATACATTCAAAGGTAAATTGAGATCAGCAATCTACCTAAATTTTTCAATTTCAGTGCATGTATTTAATTCGCAAAGTTTTAATTTTTCACAGTTCAAAAGTGTAAAAAGTAACCGACTATTCCGTGCTTCCGAATATGCTACTCCAAATAATAAAACTTGGATTGTACGACGATCCACCGACCTCACTTT
>JAUELO010000346.1:1053338-1065270 GCA_032357855.1 Amphibolips quercusostensackenii
AGGAAAATAAAATGCAGTTCTTAAAGTAAGAAGTAATTAACTCGAAGCAGAAAGGGTGAGTTTTAATTTCCAGCGTTCCAGGCGCGCGAATTTACTGGAGTCCGTGAAGGAATTCCCGCTTCCGGGCGGAAGTCGTTCGTCAGGATGTAGGAAGCTTCTTGAGGAGGAACCTGAGACCTCTTGAGGTCGATCGATGGGCCTCGAGACCGACGAGTGTTCCTACCTTGGATAGAACGAATGAGCAGAATGAGAGAAAACTAAGGAAAGGTGAAACATGACAAAGAGAGAGAAAGGGGAAAGGAAGTTGCTTCATTATGTCCTGGGGCCAGATCTCGCAAGAGCAACCCATCCGAAAAGAAGATGAAGAATGTCAGGAGCAAAATGAAGAACGTCCAATCTTCAAGACCTTACGTTCAACAGGAGTTGCATTTTTGAAGAAGCAATAATGAATAGTTTATATTGTACACATATTGTTGAAGAAACAACCTAGTGGGTTACAAACGTTAAAGAACGTCATTAGAACGGCTCAAAAACATCATAAGTTAGTCCAAAAAACGTTCCTTGAACATATAATGTTCCAGAAACGTTTTAAGAAGGTATTTGGGTCCAAGGAAAGTTTTAAGGATGTTTCAATCACGTTCTTAAATTTCGTGCCCGCTGGGAAGAGCCCTGGACCCGAAGTATTGCGAAGTCACCTTTCATCTTATTTAGGAAATTCGGGGAAAATTCACCCTCAGGATGTCCACCTAAACTTTAAAAAAAATTTCAGTGAAAGTAGGGTGATTTTTCAAAAAGATAAGGAATAATAGGGCAATGAATTCTTTAGGATAACATGAACGTAGGAACCATATTCCTAAGATTTCAAGTCAAAATATATTGTATTCTCAACAAAATAGTTGAATTTTAAACCCAAAAAGATGAATTTTCAACAATATATTTAATTTCGAGCAATCAAGTTGCATTTACAACTAAATAGTTAAGCTTAAACAAAACACACGAAATTTCAATGAAAAGTTGCATTTTTATCCAAATAGTTTGAATATACAACCTGCGAAGATAAATCTTCCACCAAATGACCGAATTTTCAAACAAAAAATAATAAATTTAACCAGTAAAGCTAAATACTGAACCGAAAATATAATAGTCAAATTTTTAATTAAAGAGAATTAAATTTTAACCATCGAAAATGAATTTTCAACCATAAAAGACGACGTACCTACTGAAATGTTAATTTTTATTCTAAAAGGACAGATTTTCAGCAAAATAATTAAACTTTCAACAAAATAGGTTAATTTTTTACCAAGTAGATGAATTTTCAGCTCAGAAGGTTAATTTCCAATAAAGAGACAAATTTCCAACAAAATAAGTTTATTTTGTACCAAATAGTTGAAATATGAAACGAATAATTAAATTTTTCACCAAACAGCAGAATTTTGAACCAAAATGAAAAATAAATTATGAACTCAAAATGTAATAGTAGACTTTTTTAATAAAAAGATGGATTCTCAACCAAATCTCATCAACCTATCTTAAAAGATATTTGCATTTCCAGAAAATAATTAAATCTTCAACCAAATAGTGGTTCGTTTAACCAAAAGAGGTGACTTATGGACCAAATATATAATAGTAGATTTTTCAAATAAAAAAAACTAGCTTCCAACCAAAACATGAAGACTTTTCAACCAACAGATCGATTTTATATCTAAATAGACACATGTTCAACAATAGAGTTAAATTTTCAATAAAAAAATACGACTATTTAACCAGATATTCAAATTTTTAAAAAAAGATCAAATTTTCTGTTAAATAGTAGAACTTTTAACCAAAACAGATAAATTCTCAATAAAAAATATAATGCTCGACTTTTCAAATAAAATAAATTAACTTTCAACCAAATAGTTAAATATTAATGAAAAAAATGAATTGCTATGATAAGAGACTATTTTTCAGACCAAAAGACAAATATTCAACAAAAGAGTTGAATTTTTAATAAAGTAGTTCCACTTTCAACTAAGTAATTGAAGTTTCAACCAAAAAAGGTGAATTCTCAACAAAAAATTCAATAGTTAATATCAAAATAAAATAAATTTTAATTTTGTATCTGAAGTGCTAAATTTTCGAACCAAGAATACGAATATTCAACAAAAATGTTAAATTTTTAACCGAAAAGAAAGATTTTTTCAGTAAAATAATATAATAAAAAAGTGTGAAATTTTCCGTTTCTAAAACTTACTCGTTATTAACGCATTTGAATTTGTAAATCTAATATTACGATATTCCTAAGATTTCAAGTCGAAATAGATTACAGTTTTTAACAAACAGTTCAATCTTTAACCAAAAAAGATGAATTTTCAACAAAATAATGAAATTTTCCAACAAATAGTAGAATATTTAACCAAAAGAAACGAAAACTGAACTAAGAACACAATAGTTGAAATATTAACAAAACAGGATAGGTTTCAACGAAATAGATGAATTCTTAAATAAAAATATAATAGAAGACTCTTCAAAAGATAAGTTTTTAATCCACAAGGACGAATTTTTTATCTTGAAAATTAAATGCCCAACGAAAAAGTTAACTTTTCGGCCAAAAAAGGTAAATTATAAAAAAAATAGTTTAATTTTTAAAAAAAGAATGAAATTTTTCATTACATAGTATAATTTCAATCAGAATAGATTATTTTTTAACCAAAAATATAACAGCAGATTTTCTAGATAATATAAATGAACTTTTTACCAAAAAGGATTATTTTTAGCCAGAAGAGATGACATTTCTACGATGAGAGATAAATTTATAAACCAAAAAGTCAAATTTCTATCAAAAGAGTCGAAGGCTTAAAAAAAAAATACGAATTTTGAACAAAAATATTTAATTTTCTACCAAAAAGCATGACTCAGCATGGTAGAATTTTTAACTAAACGAGATGAATTCTTTACCAATAATATAATTGTCGACTTTTAAATTAAAAAGAATGAACTTTCAACCAAAAACAGTAAAATTTTCTTATTGGTTTCTACCAATTTTGTTCGCATTTACACAAAAAAAAAAGAAAAAGGGAAAGTTTTATTAAAACAGAGTCAAAAATATAAATTGTTAAATTTTTTTTGAAGATTATAGAACATGAAGTTTACATTATAATTAAAGATTGCTCTTCTGCGGCTTCAATAGATAAAAAAATGGATAATTTTTTAAGACTACAAACTGTCTTCCACCTCTCTTTTATAGTTTGATAAAACTTGACAAAGAAAATCATCCTTTAAAATCTGTAACTTCGTTTGTTAACTCACTATTATATTATATCTCTAAATTCCTAAATTCATCTCTTTTGCAAATTTGTAAAGTTCCAGAATATGTCCTGAAAAACAGGTGGGATTTAACTCATAGAATTGAACAAAAAACGTACCTGAAGATTATACTATTGTATCTTTTGATGTTATATTAACGTTTTTTAATATAGATGTCAAGCTAGTATTTGAACTCTTTGACGAAAAATGGGACCCACTTAAAAATTATATAACACTAAATTTTAAACAATTCGATGAAGCTATTAAGTTTTGTATGAATAACGATGATTTTCAATTTGATTATAAATTTTATAGACAAGAGTTTGGAACCCCTATGGGATCACCAATCTTAAGTAATTGCAGAACTAGTCATGCTGGACATAGAAAAAGAAATTATTAAAAATGAGATTTTTGGAATCTTACTTTATTGCAGGTATGTCGACGATACCCTAAGCTGTTTACCAAAAAAATAAAGTGTACAAACTTTTTGATGAGTTTAATAAAAAGGGAGGTTCTCTACAATTCACTCTGTAAGAATCTGTTAATAAAAGAAATACTTTTCTGGATTTATCAACTATACACGAAAAAAGTTTCATAGAAACCGGTATCAGAAACCTACTTCTATTAGTCGTATTCTGAATTTCTTATCTCACCACCATTCAAATAAAAAAAGGAATAGTTTTTCCTTTACTAGACAAAGCTATAAAACTCTCTGAACCATATTTTCATGATCAAAATATTTCACTTATTAACGAAATTCATCTAGAACTCAATTGCTAACACAATCCTAAACTAATAATCCTATTGATTTTTCCAAAGTGATTGTATTGTCTTATTCCCAAGAACTCTATTTACCTCTTATACGAGTATGTAAAAAACTTAAGCTACCTCTTGTTTTTTTCATAAAAAATAAACTCAACGGTATCTTATTACAATCTATTAAAGGCCAAATCACTTAATTTAAAAAAACCAGCTTAGTATATAGCATTAGATGTAACAATTGTAATGGAATTTATATTGGCCAAACAAAACGACCACTTACAACAATTATCACAATAAAAATATCCTCGAAATGATCTATATTGTAAAAAATGAAAATGCTGTGAATTTTGGATCTGATACTGAAAACCTTAGTAACTTACATTTCGATGTGATAGAATCATGATGTCATTTTTTGTAATCTTAGCATTATTCTCCTTTTCCAGTTCCTAACCTCCAATCTTGGAGCATGGCCACACTACCATGTGGTCCTGCTTTAATTATGTTTTTGAAGTAATAATTCTTCTTTTTTAATAAAAAAGAACATGAAATTATATGTATGATGTAAAATTCATGTTCTAAAATACAAATTGTATTCTTTTCTTGTAATCATTACAGTTCTTATGAGGCTTTAATATTATAGCAAAATACATTCAAACACTTCCAAAATAAAGGTTGTTTATTTTAAAACTCATAAAGCTAAAAACCTAAGGCCACAAGAAAAAAACTACCTTTATTATAAATATTTAAACAAAGGGAAGTAGTAGAAAGAGTGTGAAGTTTTCTGTTTGTAAATTACTCGTAAACAAATTGAGTTTAATGATTTGTAAAAACGGATTTCTGTGCATTTAATGGAAGAATCTTTTGAAAAAATGGAAAAAGAAAAAGAAATAAAAAACAGAATGAAATCGGAAGGGAGAGCCAAGGGAGGGGGAGATAGAGTGATCACGAAACCATTGCTTTTATCCTGTAATTGCGCCATGGCGTGTTTGAACGAAACGCTAATGGCACCGATGCAAATACCGATACCAGCACTAATGTTAGTGATTTCGACCTCAGATCGAAAGAGAAATCCAAGTTTAGCCGTACAGTTTTTGGTCCCTCATCTACAATACTCCCAAGACCAACATCAAGCATCCTTAATTCGAGGATCGTTTCCTTTCCTTTCTTTCCTTCCCGAGTGATAAACACCATCATGATAGATAAAAGGGTCTTGAAACTTTTCCAATTTTGATTGGAAGTTAGGATGTTAAGGCAAGAGATTGCAGAGAAACTTTCATCAGTCTTTCGATTGCCGAATAGATATATTTTTTGATTAGTTCAAGTTCCTTATCGAGAATTGTTGGAAATCAGAATTATTCGAGACGAAGATATTCTTTAGGGATTGCTCAATCAGGTGACTTCAAATATAAAGGTACTTTTTGTATATCTCTTACTCACAATTTAAATTAATTTCTTAATTGAAAGCAAAACTCTACTTTTGTCAAAAAGGACAGAAAAAATATTGTTATCTCCAATACTCATTGAATGCCAGAAAAAAATTAACCTTGATTTCGACATGCTTCAAGAATTTTCTCTAAGGTCTAAAATACAGGCTCAGGGTCATCTTTTTTGGTCGAAAATTCTTTTTGGATAGCAAATTCGTCCTTCTGGAATAGAAATTGATCTTTTGGTTAAAAATTCATCTTTTTGATTGAAAATTAACTCCTTTTAATTAAAAAGTCTACTTAAATTATATTATTCTTCCAGAATTTATATAATTTGCTTGTAAATGTAATAATGATGTTGAGAATTCAGCTATTTTTTTTTTTAGGAATCTTTTTTTTTGTTAAAAATTCAACTGCTTGGTTGACAATTAAAACAATTTGTAAAAAAATTTTTACTTGAAAATTGATCTTTTTGGTTGAAAATTAAACTATTATGTTAAATATTCACTTTTTTGATAAAAATTTGTCCTTTTGGATAGAAAATTTCACAATTTTGTTGACGTTTTATTTATTTATTGAATGAAAAGTCTTTCATAGTTGCAAATTTGTATTTTAGTTCAAAAAATTGTTTTTTTGTGGAATTCAATTGTTTTTTATTCGAAGTGAAAACGTTTTTTGGTTGAGGATTCTACTAATACATTTTCCATTCAGAATTTACCTTTATTGGTTTATCATTCAACTTTTTAGTGAAAGTCGAATTTTTGTACTAAAAATTAACGTTTTTGGTCAAAGATTAATTTTTTTAAATCATAATGTTCAATTATTGGTAAAAATTAATCTCCTTGGTTGAAAATTCGTATATTTAGTTTAGAAATTCTTTTTTTTTTGCGGTTTCTACTTTTACATTATTAATTCAGAATTTATCTTCATTGGTTGAAAAATTGAACTTTCTTCGTAAAGGTTAAATTACTTTGTTGAAAATGTACTTTTTGGTTAAAAGTTAACTTTTTAACTGAAAATGTAACTGTTCCATTTTTGGTTGGAAATTAATCATTTTTAGTTTAAAATTTATGTGCTTTGCTGAAAATTCGTCTTTTTTGGTAGAAAGTTAGTCTGCTTGGCTGAAAATTCGTCTCTTAAGTTTAAAAATTTGAGTTTTTTGGTTGATTTAATTTTTTTATATAAAATAAGACTTTTCTGGTTGAGGATTCAAGTACTACATTTTTTGTTCAGAATTTATCTTTATTGGTTTAAAATTCAATTAACTTTGTTAAACTTAAATTACTTTCTTGTAATTTTTTTTAATGCAAATGTAACTATCCATTTTTGATCCAAAATTGATATTTTAAAGTTAAAAATTCAACTTATTGCTTAAAAATTAACGTATTTTGTTGAAAACTTGTCTTTTCTGGTAAAAAATTATCCTTTTCGGTTGAAAGTTCGTCTCTTTGGGTTTTGAATTCAACTGTGTTTGTAGTAAATTCAACTATTAAGTTAAAAAGTTATCTTTTTTTTGGATAATTCAAATGTTTTGTTGAACATTCGTATTTTTTGTGTAGAATTTATTTATTTTGGTCCAGGAATTAATTATTTTTTCAAAAGTTCAACTATTTTGTTAAAAATTCATCTTTTTGGCAAAAAATTCAACTACTTTAGTAGGAAATTAAAATTTTAGTTGCGAATGAACTGTTTTGTTGAAAATACTTCTTTTCTAGTTAAAAATTTATTTTTGCTGGTATAAATTGAATTTTTTGGTTGAAAATTCATCTTTTTGTGTAGAAGATTTAACTACTTGGTCAGAAATTCAACTATTTGGTTGCAATTAAACTGTATCCGTAACTATTCGTTTCTTTTGCGTGAAAAATTCACCTTTTTATGGTAAAAAATTTAATTTTTTGTATTAAAGTTCTTGCATTTTGTTTAAGCATTGTCTTTTTTGGTAAAAAATAAATCTTTCAGGATGATAGTACATCTCTTCTTGGAGAAATTTGATCTTCTATAATTAAAAATTATAACTGTTTTTTAAAAAATTCTTTTTTTTGGCTTAAAGATTCATCTATGCAGTTAAAAAATTTATTTTTCTTGTTGTTGAAAATTCACATGTTTAGGCTGAAAATTCAATTATTTTTCAAAATAATTTGTTATTTTGATTTGAAAATTTAACAAATTGGTTGAATTTCTTTCTTTCTTGCTTTAAAATTTAACGCTTGTTTAAAATTGGTCTTATTTGATTAAAAGATCAACTATTAGATTGTAAATAGAATTTTTTGAGGGAAAAATTAAATTTTTAAATAAATAACATTAAATATTAATTTATTTATTAAATATAACATTAAATAAAAATAACATTATTATTAAAACTTCTTTTTTCCAATTGAAAATTAAACTATGTTTTTGAAAATTACTTGTTTTTTAAATTCATCTTTTTGGGTTTGGAAGTCAAATCTTTTCTGCAAAAATTTGATTTTTTATTTTGAAAACTTAACTCTTTTGTTGAATATTCATCTCTTTTGGTAGAAAGTTAATCTTTTTTTGTTAAAAAAATCAACTATTTTGTCTTATTTGCTTGACAAATCAACTATTTGATTTTAAATAAAACTTTTTGCAGAAAAACGATTTTTTTTTGTAAATAATTACACTATTTAGTTAAAAATTACCCCTTTTCAAATTTATTTTCTCGGGCTCAACAGCCAAACATTTTCTGCCAAAATTAGATTTTCTAGCTTGTAATCTCAGACCTTTTGTTGAACATTTATCTCTTTTGTTAGAAAAGTAATTATTTTTTGTTTAAAAATTCAACTATCTTGTTGAAAATGCAATTTATTTCAACTTTAAATCTTAGGAATATGGTACCTACAATAATTTTATTTGAAAGAGTTCATTCCCTTATTATTCCCCTATTTTCATGAAAAATTACCCTATTTGCCTGTTTTGAGAGCACTTTGGGCTGCGAATTCTAATAGAGGGAAATCATACCAATATTGATAATGGTACTGATTTCCGATCTTAAAAAATAAAAAATTTTTTCTCTGATAAGGAAACTAAGTACTGCCGAGTTTTTAAAGAATACAATTCTCAATAAATCTTTACTCTCTCGAAAATTTATTAAAATTAGTTTTAAATAGAGACCGTAATGCATGTTCTTTAAATACATGCTATTTAATTTTAAAAATTAATTAGAAAGAGAATTGCGTGAGGTGCTTGTGAACTCATTAATTAATGCGAATTCAATTTACTGTAATATCTCTCCTTTTACTTCAATCCCAGCCTCATTCCAGCTTCTTTTCTAGACCTCTTTCTCTTGTCTCGCACTTTTAATCTCACCGCTCGTTTCTTCTTCCTTTTTTTTTTATTTCCCTGTTTTTTATGTTGCAGGAAAACCTCTTACCTTTTCTGTGTAATTCTCGAGCCTTTTGCCATCCATGAACCAGGAGAGTTTAGCCGGAGGTCTGGAACCCACTGTCATACAGGTGATATCGTACTTCCGGTCAGCGCTGAGAGGTGCGTGCTCACTGCTGAGGATCGTCACGCTCAGTGGTCGCACTGTAAAATGAAGAGAACTTTAATGATTACGACTTTTTGAACTTTTTGTTTTTAAGTACTACAAGCATACAACTACCCTTCTAGATAAGTTTTTTTTAGCACTCGTTGCAGGAAATAAGGATGCTTTGCAAAAAAGGAAAAAAATTACACTCCCAGTGCTCACGACTTTAAAGTATTTCCGAAAGGAACTTTTTACTTTGTGACTGATTATAATGACTTGTCATTTCTTGTCAAGTTATTTATTTACTTCATTTTAGTGTTGCAAGTAGAAAATTATCGCTTCTATTTTGTTATTAAATTGTGTTGAGTGTCTAAATGTTAAATAAAATATAGTATTACTAGCATAAACAGCGAGCTACGTGCGCTTATTCTTCTTTATTCATAATGAGTCCCCTAAGGGTTTACATGACCTCCGTTGCTTACAATATTACCACAGCGGCTTCCGTTTCCTTTTTCTCTCACTTCTTTCCTACCTAAATTTTCCCATTTTTCACATCCATTCTTTCATTCTTTCTCATTAGCTCCTCTAGCCCCCTCCAACTCTTTCATCCACTTCTCACTCAATCCATCCTCCCGCAGAATCTTTACCACTTTACCACTCTTCCTTCATCTTTCATTCCTCTCCTACATCCTTCTCATACACTCTCTCATGTTCTCTCTTTCCAGTCACAGATTTTGCACTTTGTGATCTCTTTCTCTTCCTCAGAAATCCCTTCTCTTACCTAGTTTTGCAATCTAAATCTTGCTATTCTGGTCCATCTACTCTCTCCTTATCCTTTTTCTAAATACTTCGTCACTACTAACATTTTTATCAACTTGCACCATTTTTTATATTTTGATTCCCTTATCATCTCCTATCTTTCTAATAACTGTCTTCACCTGTCTTTTTTCTCTGATTCTTTATAGTTTACTTCCACCTTCTCTTCTATATCTCTAACATTAAAAAACTTCTTTTTTCTGTCTCAATAATTCTATTAGTCATTCTCTCCTTTCTTCTACCTTCTTCAAATACTTATTCACTCCCATTCCTTTCTCTCCCTTAACTTCTTCTTAAACTTCTATGCTCTCTTCCCGCTCTAATACTTAATTCATCATTTTGCGCTTCTTCTCTCACCATATATCCAGATGTCCTCCAGTATATGCGAGGCATCCAGTTTTTTTTAAATAGGCTCTATGATATCTATTTAGTTGCGAAGTATATCTCAAATATTTAAGTTCCTTTACCCCTTCTAACTTTACTTTCTTCCATATCACAGTCCATTCTTTCTTTACTTTCTAACTCAGCTTTTTAAATGGTACATTTTCAAACTTGCATAATTTTTAATTGTTTATAAAAATTCAAAATTCTTCTATTTTGAAGATGTATAAATGAAAATGAATAAAAATGGATGAATTTGAAGATGAAAAGTCAAATTTTCAATTCAAAATCTTCTAAAATGAAAAAATTTGGAATGTGAATCATTAAAATTACATAATTTTTTATCGTAAATTTTCAGAATTAAAAATTCTTTCATTTTAAAAGATTGCCTTTTTGAAGTTTTGTTATTTTGAAAAGTTATAATTGCAAATTCTGAAGTTTTGAAAATATGGAATCACGAATTATTCAATCTTTAAGAATTATATTTTAAAGGCATGTATTTTTAAACATTTTATGGAATAGTTCAATTATGAACACTTATAATTGAGAAATTTTTAATCTTAAAGATCTATTAATTAATATTCCTAAATTTTAATGCTTTTGAAGAAAGTTAAGTTTTTAATTGAAAATTTTCTAGCTTAAAGAAATTTTAAATAAAAAGCATGAAAAATATACAAATTGTAATTGTGAAACTTAAAACAATATTTACCATTGGAAATTCTTTTCTTTTAAAGACGCATTGATAAAAATTCTCCAATTTTGATGGTTTTGAAGATCAAAACTAAAATTTTCAATTCCTCATCTTCCAAATTAAAGAAATTTCAAATTTACAGAATCAATATTGTAGAATTTTTAATAAATTATTAAACCTAAATCTTACAATTTTTTAAATTGCAAATTGTCAAAATGAAAAGACCTTCAATTATTAAAAAATTATAATTTAAAATTGTTCAATTTTCAATATTTGAAATCGTACTCTAAAATATTTAATGTGGTTGATAAAAAATTATGCAATTTTTAATGCTTGCTTTAAAATATGTAGTTCAATTTAAAATGTTTAAAATTTGAAGTTATTTAATTTTATAAATTTAAAATTGCAAATTCTTCAATTATGAACTCAAGTTTAACACTCAGATTAAAATTCTAGTTTTTAATTTTTAATTTTCCAAATTAAAGAAACTTTGAATTTAAAGCATCAAAAAAACAGAATTTGTAATTGTAAGATTTAAAATTTGCAAATTTTCAACTTTGAATTGTCAAAAATAAAAAGTTCATTACTTTCAAAGATATATACAATTTAAAGTTCTAACATTTTTAAGAGTTACAATTTAAAACTGTCTCATTTTAAAGATCTATATATCAAAATTCTTAAATTTTGTAGATTTTGAAAATCAAAAATCTAGTTTTCAATTTTAAATTTTTTAAATTAATGAAATTTGTAAGGGGAATCGTCAAAATTACAGCATTTTTAATTGTAATGCCTAAAAATTTGCATAAATTTAAATTGAAAATTTTCAAAATTTAATACTCTCAAATGTTACAAATATACAATTCAAAATTCTTGAATTTTATGGATTGACGATTAAAAATGATTTAATATTAAGGATTTGCAATGTAAAACTCTTCAATTTTAAAGATGTACAGATAAAAGTTCTTAATTTGTGATTCTTCTGATGACAATGCAATTAAATATTAATGATTTGAAATTAGAAATTCTTAAACCTTGAATATTTTCAAATGACCGCTTTTCAATATATAATGCGTATGATAGAATATGAAG
>JAUELO010000346.1:1066599-1076836 GCA_032357855.1 Amphibolips quercusostensackenii
ACGAGATTTTGTCGTGACTTTTAAAACACTAGTGAAAAATATTCAGGAAGGGCAAGAAAGAATTTAATTAGAGCCTGAAAAATATTCTACATTTTTTAGAGACATTATTTCATTTAATGGGTATGTAAAATTACAAGCATAGGCAAATAATAATGAGATAATAATAGAAGTTTAAACATCCAAATTTCAAAAATTTGAAGATGATATTTAAATTAAATTTTTTTTAGTTTATGACTATATAATTCTTTAAATTTAACAAAAAAAAGGAAGGTTCTAATTACAAAGATTTAGATTGTGTAAGCCTTCGTCATTTCGACTTTTTGACATTTTTAATCATTTTGTCGTCCAGACTTGAAATAAAATCTCAAGATTTTGCAGATTATAATAAAAAATTTAATAATAATAAAGCTGTTAGAAGACTATGTCACGCTATTTTGAACACTTTTTCCACCCCTCCCCTTCTTCATTACTTTACGGTGAAATTTTTTTCTTTGATTCCATTTGATTAATACCTGAAGTGAGACAGACTGAACAGCCTAAAACAATCCAAAAACAGAGGAAATAGGATGTTTTTATAAAAATGGATAAATGAATCATTTTAAATAAAATTATTGCATAGAAATCACATTAAATTCAATATAAAACGTGTCAGATTATAAGTCAATTTTTTTTAAATGGTTGACATTAAAACACAAAAAGATTTATTTTCGATCGAAAAATAAGTTTTTTGAACCAAGATGATGAAAGAAAAAACTAATTTTAGACCGAACAGTTTTTTAAAACAAAAAATTAATATCTTTAATCACAAAAATTGCATTCCTAAACATGAATTTTTCATCCAAAAAGAAGAGTTTTTAATAGAATAGATGAAATTACGCACAAAAAGATGAATTTCTAACAAAACAGTTGAATTTTCAACAATATAATTTCATTTTTAACAAGATATTTAAATTTTTGAAATTAAAAAATGAAATTTCCAGGAAACAGTTGAGTTTTCAATCCGAAAATGTAAATTTTCAACAAAAAAGTTGATTTTATACAAAATAGTTATATTTTTACCAAAATAATTAAATTTAAACCAAAATAGAATTATTATTACGTAGAAAGTTTCATTTTCAAACAAAAAAGATCAAATATTTTTTAAAAAGGGAGGAATTTTGAAACCCAGAAGACAAATTCTTTTTAAAACATATGAATTTTCGAACCAAATACAAATTCTCAAATGTGTGGAATTTTTAACAAAAAATGTGTATTTTTAAATAAAAACTTAATTTTTGATCAAATAGTTGAATTTTTTACAGAAATGATAGATTGTGCAACCAGAAAAAAAACTAATTTTGACCGAAATAGTTCAGTTTTAAACTAAAAACAACTAATTTTAAACTTGAAGTAAAATAGTTAAATTTATAGTTGAAAAAATTGATTTTTCGTCAAAAAAAAACAAATTCTCAACAAAATATTTCAATTTTCTACCAATGAGATGGATGTTTACGTAATAAAATAAATCGTTAAGAAATTAGTTTAACTTTAAACCAAAAAGATAAATTTTCAATCAAGAGGATTAACTATTACCGGAAAAGACGGATTTACTACAAGATACATCAGTTTTCAACAAATTTTTAAATTTTCAACAAAAAACAATTCATTTTCAACCAATCATGGAATAGTTATATTTTAAGTTAAAAAGAAAATTTGTTAATAAAAAAGCAAATTTTTTACAAAACAGTTAAGCTTTCTACCAAAAAGATGAAAACTTTCAGTTTTCAACCAAGGTAGTTGAATTTTTAACCAAAGAAGATAAATTCTCAATGAAAAATTTAATAGTTGGATTTTCATCTAAATATATCCACTTTCAACAGAAAAAAAATGAATTTTCAACAAAATATTAGAAATTTCAACTTAAATCTATCAATTTCTAACCAAAAATAGAATAGTTAAATTTGTGGTTAAAAAAATTTATTTTCAATCAAAAAAACAAATTTTCTACCAAATAATGTAATTTTATATCAAACGGATGGATCTTTAATTCATAAAAGGAATTTTTAACAAGGCAGTTTAACATTGAAAAAGAAGTTGAATTTTAAATCAAGAAGATTAATATTCTACCAAAAAAGACAAATTTACTACAAGATACTAATAAGATACAACTAAACTGTTGAATTTTTTAAGGAAAATATGTCATTTTCAACTATAATAAACCAATTTATTTTTAAATAAAATAGTTAAATTTTCAACGAAAAAGATGGATCTTAAACAAAATACAGAATATTGCAATCTTCAACTAAATAGTGGACTTTTCAATTAAGAAGAATGAACTTTTAACAAAAAACAGGTGGATTTTCTTATGGGTACTATTAACCTGGTTTAGCTTTAAGCGAAAAAATGGGAAAAAGGGGAAGCTTCTTAAAAACAGGGGTAAACAGAGTGAAAGGGGAAAGAGAGTGGAGTCTGTATTTAGACGCTTTGAATGTAAAGAATAAAAATTACTAATTTGTACTTTTTCAATCATTTAAAGAAATTGGTATACCTATTTATAATTTGCTTCAGTCCTCCATGCCCCCCGGAATCATAAAGCAGTTTTTGAACGGTCCCTATTTAAACTCTATTGTTTCTTCTTATTGCATTCCTTTCCATCTACCAGTCTATTATCTCTTTCTTCTCCTTCCTTTTCTAAACTTAATTATCTTCGTTTTTTCTACATTTATATTTAACTTTTCATCATCTAAGTATTTCTCTAATCCTGCAATTGAGCCCGCCAACCCTTTTCCTTCATCTGCCATCAAAACAATATCGTGCGCGTATGCAAGTGTATATATCTTTCCGTTTCCTATCCTGCCTCTTCTCTATCCTTTTCTCTTCATTTCTTCTTCTAAGTCTGATATTAATACATTAAATAAAAGTGGGCTCTGAGGACTCCTTTGCCTTACTCTTCTCACAAACCATAAGCTATCTTCTTATTCCTCTTCTACCTCTACCCTGCTTTTTGTTTCTTTAAACATTCCCGATACTCTCTTTATCCCCTCTCTTATCCCCTTTTCCACTATTACTTTTTCTATCTCCCCTCCGTCTTATTAGTCAAAAGCCGCCCTTAAATCCACGAACATTGCTGCCATTGCCCCTTTCTCCCTTTTAATCCCTTTCTAAACCCCATTCCTTTGGTAGCTCTATATTTTTTCCTTGACTTCTTTCTTTAACCTCTCCGATAAAACAGTCACATATACTTTATACAATGCTATTATTATTGTCACTCCTCCATAATCTTTAACCTTCTTATCTTTGCTTTTTTTCACTATGGGTATCGATACTCATACCTTTTGTAACTCTGGACCCCACTCTCCTCTCGGTACTCTATTGCATATTACCCATGCCCTTTTCTTTAATTCTGGCGCCCATATTTCCAGACTGTATTTGAAATCTTATCTATACCAGGTGCCTTTCCATTTTTTATTATTCTTAACACCTTTGCTATTTCTTGTAAATTCACAATTTCTTTCCTTTCTTTCCATTCCCATATCTCTGTGCCATCACTTAACACCGGGCAAACCAGCGTATCAAACAGCCACATTTTTCTTCTCCAATTTTTTTAAACCTTCTTTTTCTTATTCCGCATCACAGTTTCATTACCCCTGCAGCTTTTTTCATCCTTTCTCTTATATAAGCTCTATGATCTCTATTTGTTTGCAAGGTATATCCCAGATATTTAAACTCTATTACTTCTTCTAATTGCATTCCTTTCCATCTACCAGGCTATTCTTTCTTTCTTCCCTTTTTTAAACTTCATTATCTTCGTTTTTTCTACATTTATATTCAACTTTTTATTATTTAAGTATTTCTCTAATCCTGTAATTGAGCCCGCCATCCCTTTTCCTACATCTGCTATCAAAACAATATCGTGCGCGTATGCAAGTGTATATATCTTTCCGTTTCCTATCCTAAATCCTCTCTATCCTCTCCTCTTCATTTCTTCTTCTAAGTCTGATATTAATACATTAAATAAAAGTGGGCTCTGAGGACACCTTTGCCTTACGATTCTCACAAACCAGAAGCTATCTTTTTATTCCTCTCCTACCTTTACCCTGCTTTTTGTTTCTTTAAATATTTGCGATACTCTCTTTATCCCCTCTCTTATCCCCTTTTTCACCATAACTATTTCTATCTCCCCTCCGTCTAATGAGTCAAAAGCCGCCCTTAAATTTACGAACATTGCTATCATTGTTCCTTTCTCCTTTTTAATCCCTTTCTAAACCCCGTTCATTTGGTGGCTCTATATTTTTTCCTTGACTTCTTTCTTTAACCTCTTTCATAAAACAGTCACATATACTTCATACAGTGTTATTATTATTATTGTCACTCCTCTATAATCTTGAACCTCCTCATCTTTGCCTTTCTTCACTATGGGTACCACTACTCCTACCTGTTATAACACTGGACCCCACTCTTCTCTCCGTACTCTATTGCATATTATCCATGCCCTTTTCTTCAATTCTGGCGCCCCATATTTCTAGACTGTAGTTAGAATCTGATCTATATTAGATGCCTTTTCATTTTTTATTATTCTTAACACCTTTGCTATTTCTCCTCTTTTGATGCTATCTTCTTCATCTGTTTTTCCACCATATTTTCCTCGTTTTCTTACTTTTTCTACTACCCCTCTTAGCAAATGCATAAAATATTTTTTTCATTCTACCATCTGAATATACTAGGTTACTCTTTTCCTTCTCTTTCTCTATTTACTACCTTCCAAACCTCTTCTTCCGTCCTAACCTTCTCCGCCTTTTCCTTAAATCTTTTATTTTCCTCCTCTTTCTTTTGATCACACAACTCAGTATACTCCTTCTTTTTCTCCGATATTCTTTTCCACTACTTTTCCATTTCTCCATTTTCCTCATTTCTTACTGACCTCTTTCTTTTTCTCTATGCATTCCTCATCCCGTCCACTTTTATTACCACCTTTACTAACTTCTTTTTGCTTGTGCACTCTAATCCTTATTTTATTTCACCTATCATTATTTCCATCTCCTCGTCTATACTTCCCTCTCCCATTTTGATATTTCTGACCTTTTTTTGAACTGTTTTTTTCCTTCCATTTACCAATCCCCTTTTCCTGCTCTTTTTACCATTTTTTCCTTTTGATTTATATTGCTGTTAATTTTTTCTGCTTCTAATTTCATTATTATGAAAAATTCATCCGAATCTATATAATCTTCTACCTCTAGTTTCTGACCTTCTCTTTCACCTCATCGCTCACTATCACATAATCAATAACCATTCCCATTTCTCCTACTGAGCGTGTGTATTCCCCTTTCTTATCTTAAATCTATATTTCCGCTTAATATAAACCATGCCAACTCCTCTAAGCTCTTTAGCAATTTCTTTTTCTCCCTATTGAGTATCCTGTCTTTGGATTTCCTTGCTCACTTCCCTCTCCATTCCCTTCCTCCTCTATCTCATGTTCCCCTTCCACTATCTTCCACTTCTCTCCTTCCATCTTCACCTCTATTTTTATTAATCCTCCTTTTTGTCCCTTCATCCCTTTCTAATACTTATCCTTTGACCTCTTGGTAACCTTCCTCTTACTCTTCCCCATCCCTTTTCATCTAGTCATGTCTTCATCATTACTACTACATCCCATTGCAAAAAATGGCTGATAAACTCCCTACGCTTTCTCTCTAATTCTGCTATATTCCAGTAACATAACCTTCATTCTTCCCTACTTTCATTTCTTATCTTTTTTTGTGTCTTACTATTTTTTGTTTTCCTATCTCCCGTTCCCTTCACTCCTAATTTCCTGGCACTTCACTTTTTACCATCTCTTCCTTTCCTTTATCCCAATCCCATCACACTCCTTTTATTTGTATTTCGCCCTACTTAACCCACATTCTATTTCCCTTCCTTCTTTCCTCTTCCGCTATTTGCCTTTACTTATACTGTATCTTCCTTTCTACTCATGTTAAATCATCCTTTATTCTATTCGAGCTTCCATTAAACACTCTCTTTTTTCTTAGCACTTCCTTCTTATGTTCCCATTTCTTTGGGTTCACTGGTAACATTCACTGCCCTCTTCGCTCTTTCCTTCCTACACTGCGCACTTCTTCTATCTCTACTTTAGCATTAATCCTCTTTGGTATTTCTTTCACTCCTTTTTTCAGCTCCTTCCCCTCCAAGCTTAGACCCTTTATCACTATGTTTCTTTTTCTTTCTTCTCTCTCTTTCTTTTTTATTATTTGTTCTATTTTTCTCACCCTTTTCTTCTCTTTATTCCCACTCTCCCCACCATCAAACTCCCGGTTTGAGCTTTCTATTTTTTATCCTATCTTCCAAAACGCCTACCTTTTTATTAGTCTCTTTCTGCTTTTCTGGCCTTTGTTCCAACGTTTGCATCCTTTTCCCTAGCTTTCCTGACTTGTTCCCATTTCTTCATTTCTTTCCTAAGTTCAGACCTTTCCCTTTGAATTTCTTACTTTATTTTTTCTTTCCTTTTCTCCCGCTTTTATTTATATATCCCCATCACTTTTATCATCATATTGCATGCTTCTATCAATTTTTTCTCTTTTCCATCGGATCTTTAGCCTCAGCTTTATGTTTTTTGGCAACGATCTGAACATTTTTGGATTTTTTAAGCTTGACATAAATCTAATTCAAAATTTTCCGCCTTCCATCGGTCTCTGTCTCAAGTGTTCTCTATCTACCATCGCCCTACCTGCCTTGCCTTTCTTCCTTTCTACCCCGCCCTGCCACAACCAACTTGGTCCTCCCACTCTGTCACAAACCTCAACCAACCTAACCTGAACTTCGACACAGTTCTGTCTTTATCCCCAAAAATATCTTCACTCCCTTATCAATCTCTCAATGTATCACTCATCTCTCACAAACAAGCTCTTCTACACACTTCCACAATCTACTTACCTTAAATTTCACCACAAACATCTGAAAAACTCAGCATCACAAATTCACCGCTACCTCACACTTTGATGCCGGAAACGGAAGTCCCCCTATCGCACAATGAATTCATGTTTGAAATTCAATTTGAAATGAAGTGCATAATTTCTTAATCATAAAAAGCGGAAACCAGAGTTGATTAGTTCTGGATTTTAAAAATGAATTAACATCGAAATGAGATCGGAAACTAATTTGGTTGTCTTCTACTTGGAGCTACAATTGGAACGGTTCATTGAGTTTTCTCTCTTCCTGTTAGGAAGCGCAAAGTTCGCTTGGTTAAGGAAGTATAATCGCTACCACCAAGTTAGAAAATGAACGGCTTTCTTGGCAGAAAAAGAGTGGAAAACAGGTGGAATGAGAAAAGATAGAGAAAAAGAGGAAAAGGTTCGGGGGAGGTGGAATAGGTGGAAAAGGAGGCAGACGGTGTCGAGAAAGTAAGACGAATCCACGAGATTTTCTATTCAACCAGCGTCGATTCGAACCTCTAGCCTGAAATTAAACTTTCAGGACTACGAACTTTAGCACGAATGAAAAATTTTCACCTCTAGCCTTTTCCTATTTGACGTCACTGTTACGAAATTTAAGATCCCAGATTCATTGAAAGTCGCTGAAAATTGAATAGAATGACGGTTTCATTGAAGGATTATTCAGAATTTTTTTACAGTGACCAATTTCATGAAATTTATGTAAAGTTAAAGGAGTTAATTATCAGTTTTATATTTGTTGAATAGTGGTCTAGTTTCATACTCTATCATAATATTTATTATACTCTTCAGGAGTATGAGGACACCTGAAAAACTAGCGATTAAAAACATGCAGCCACTTCTTGCAGAATATCTCCCAAACAAAAAAAGATAGAATTATTTTTAAAAAGTGTTAAGGCGATAATTAAATTTGGCTTTAAATAAACCGTACTTGAAGTATTTTTGATAAATGGATTCTATTTTAATGGTCCTACTTCAGCAGTACTTTTTTAGGACGTAAATATCACGTGCACTTGCAAAAAAACGTAAAAAAAATAAAAACTTTTCCAGTACGTTTGTCTTAAAAATGATTTATGACTTTAGAAATTTTGAAAAAAGTGGGGGGATTTCTCCAGCACTTTCGTACCAAGAAAAGTCCTGTTCAAAACGGACGCATTTTTAAAAAAGTCCTGGTTATACGAAAAATCTTTTGAACTTTTTTGGCACTTTTGTCCTTATTTGGACTTGAAAAAATGTTGAAGAAAATATAGAATTTAGGAATGATTGGTCGCAAACTTAGTACTTCAGTAGAACTTTATCCAAAATCATGATGAGTTGACAATGGGACCTTTCAACTGGGATCCGTAAAAAAATTCTTCATGAAATTGTGTATAGAAATACTGCATATTTATGGAAATGACCAAAAAAATAACAAGGTTTGATGCACAAATAGGGATCATTCTGAAAGAAAGTCTTTGAAAACTTTTTTGAAAAAAAGAACCTTTAAAAAAATATTTAAAATCCTTTAAAAATAGTATAATTTTTCATACAAAAAATTATATGTTAGCCAGAAATTTTTTTTTTATTTCTTTCAAAAATCCCAAATTGAACGATTCTTACATTTATCACTCGAAAATGAATAAATTCTCTCATACTCAATAACTCCTTAGCGTTGATTCTAATAAAAATATTGTTCAAATCCTAAAAGGGTGAAAATGATCGTGGCGGTCTGCGAAAAAGAAATTTCTTAATAAGCGTAGAAGCGAGACGGCACCCCCGAGGCTCGAAAATCGTAAAATAAAAAGCAAAAACGAAGGGTGGTTTTTAACGAGGAAAATATGCGTCGTGAAAAAAGTGGTGGGGGAAGAGCTTGAAAGTGAGGAAGGTAAACTCATACGTACCTGAAAGCGAGAGTGGTAAGGGTCGTTAACGCGCGACGAAGGGTGCGTTGAAAAAGAAAAAAAAGGGAAAAAAGAGTGGTTAAACGCGAGGAGTCTGGGCTGAATTGAAGCTCAAGGATTGGTGTCGCGATCGGGAAGGTCGCCGACGACGATGATCTCCACAGAGGAACTCGGCAGAGAGCACAACCCGAGCACAAACCCTCTAGCGCCGAGGGCTTATTGTGTACCAGAGACAGTGCTTTTGACGCTCGCCAGAGAGACTTCTCAGACTCCCTCTGAGTTGAGTGAGTGTCGTGTGACCCCTGTCGAGATCATACTATCGACAACCACCAGAAATGTGTCCAACATTCTTCAGTTTTCCCTTTTCCTTTTGTTTTTTTCTTCTTTAAATAAAACGCTTTTGACAAGTTTCTGGTGAGAAGTTTAAGCAACAAAACACTTTTAGGAACTGTTGCAAATGAGGGGCAATCAACTCTGGTAATCTTCTGGACCGCTTAGTTATCCGAGACAGTTTCCATATTTTTGTGTGATCTTTGACACATAAGGACTTGGTAAAGTTCTTCATCTAAGGTGTGGAATCAACTTGTTACTAATTTGAGGGGGGAAGCCTCTGGGGATCATAAACACTTGCAAAAATAATATTAAATAATAAAATATCGCATTTTAAACTCCCAGAAAGAAAAGTAATCACAAACTATGTTGCGAGCGCCGCCTGGTTTCACGATCGACCACGAAAATCGATAACCATTCGATGCGTTAGCATTCGAAACTGATTTTTTCGGGTAAGCTTTTCTAGGTTACATTGCCTCCTACATGCGCCTTAAGCCACAGGAATTCTAGATTGATCTAAAATGTATACTTTCCCCATATACCTCTTACTACACGTCGCTTTCTCACTTTTCTCACATAAATTTCTTGATCACTGTTAGTATAATGACGCTAGAATCGAATGAGTGTAATACAGTCTAATCCACTTGTAACCCGGATTGATTCAAGTAATTAGGAGTAATTTACCTATAATCCAGAATAATCCACTTGCAATACAAGTTTTTCGAAATAATGGTAGTAATCCAAGTAATTAACTTGAAATCCAGAGTAATCCAGGCAATTCCGGGTAATTTACATGTGTAATCCAAAAAATACTGTCAATTACTTTTTGGAAAATTTGTTGTTTTTTTTTTCTTCTAAAATTAATTTTCCTTACTGAAATTTGAGCTATTCGACTTCTGGTTCAAAACTGATCTTTTTACATTTTCATCCTAATGAGAAGGTATTGGTTTTATGCAAAATTTGACTTACTCGGTTTTCATCAAATCTCCACGTTTTGAGACAGTCAGAAAAAATTATTCTTACGAATGTGTATGTATGTATGTATGTATGTATGTATGTATGTATGTATGTATGTATGTAAGTATGTATGTATGTAAGTATGTA
>JAUELO010000346.1:1108276-1122298 GCA_032357855.1 Amphibolips quercusostensackenii
CAATCCCAAAAAGGGTCTTTTCTCCAATAATTTGTTCATAACGCAATAACAATTCTTTTTATTATTTAAACCAACTGTAAATTATTCCCATATAGTTATAACACTGTTTTAAGATCTTTTTTGATCAACCTGAATGTCTTAAAGAAAATGGCACTTAGGAAAAGTTAAACAAAAAATCAACTTTGTTTTCAAATAACAATAAAATTTTATTTATTTCAATATTATTTAAACAATAGTTTGAATCGAATAAAAAGTGTAAGCTAAAAATTGATTCGTCCATGCAACGTTTTTTGACCCACTGTGTAACGGTTGGGATCGTGATTTTTCGGGTCGCGTCGGGCCTGGTTTTATGTTTGCAACCCGACCCGAAAACCCGAAGTGGCCAAAAATTCTGAAATCCCTAACCAACTCGAAAGTTCCACTTGGAAATATCAAAAAATTTTCGGTAATTTTTGAAAATTCTCAATTAGTACTCTCAGACCGGTTCGGGTTTTTCTACTAGCTCAGATTTTCGGGTTTTCGAATCGGACCAACGAAAAACTTTTTCTGGAGAGCAAATACAACGTTTTCAAAATTCGAATTATTTTTTAAACTAAAAAAGCACAAAGTAAATTCAAGTTTTCTTAGAGTTATATAGATCCATGAAAAAAATTTGGAAAAAGTGAATACTTTTCGGGAAAAATACCGTCAAAAATCGTCCTCGCTCGTAACCATATACGTGCCGTATTTTTTTAAATTGATTTTTTGACTTTCATTAACACAAAATATATAAGAAAAACACCAGATGCAGAGAACAACACAAATAGAAGCCTTAAAGGTGAAAAATTTTAACCTTTTCAACTTTTTAAAACTTTCAAAAAAATTATTTTGACATTAAACGTTTAGAAAGCTAATAGGGCAAAATCAAAAGAGGATTTTTCCAGAAAATTTGTTTAAAATTGTTCAAAAAATTTGTTTACAAATGCGAGATACAAGAAAAACTAATAAAGTAGTTTAAAAAATCGTACAATACATATATTTTGTAAAATTTCGACCGCATAATTGAATGTCGATATTATTGTTTCCGTATCTCAAATATCTAAATAAATGGCTGAAAGAAACATTGTTCAAACAACCTAAAGACGATTTTTACACCACAATGTACAGAGGTATTTTAGTCTTATTTTATTCAACGTGATCTACTCAAGAACATAAGTAATAAACCAAACTACCTAAGAGAGATGTACCCATTAAAGAAATTCAACTTTTTCTCCTACAAACTCGATAAAGAATACAGCATCAGGAAAGGCAAGGAACTCCTGAAATTTAAAATTCCATAACATCAAAACCTCTTCTGCAGAAATGGACCTTTTAAAATGTATTACGTGCACTAGTGAATAATAAAAGCAGTGAAAGAAGACTTACCACCGGAAACGAGACATTTGAGCTTCATATCGCCGCCCTCCTCGTAAGGTCCAGCGACAGTTGGCACCGTTTTTCCGTATTCGTCTATGATGTTAGGTTTATGAGGTGGCACTATAACAGTAAAATAGGAAAAACGAGTTTAGTAGAGTACATACACAAAGGCCAGAGGTGCGATTACCTCGAGTGAAATATGAAAGATTCAAAGGGAAGGTTGTAAACAGTTATTAAACTTCAACAATAGAATTAATATTTACAGAATACAGATGCAGGTAGAAGCACATAGACAATGCAGAAACTCGCAGTGTCATCTAATTTTATCTATTCAAAATTAATTATTTTCGAAATGTTTTATTGGCGTATGAAAGTATGATAGGACTGGAGACTTTTTTAGTTGGAGTGAATTCTTTTAAAATAAAGTGGAGAAAATAGTCGAAATTAAAACTACGTTTCTACTAGTGGGACGAGAGAGGATAGGGAAAAAACAAAAGAAAAAGAAATTCAGTTTCTCACTGAGGAACAAGAAAGAGTAGAGAAAAATAAAGCAGAAAAGAAACTCTGTTCCTATGAGAGGAACAAGACAGAGCAGCGAAAAACTAGCAGAGAAAAGAAGCGCCGTTTCTGCGAGAGGAACGCAAGAGAGTAGGGAAAAAAACAGAACAAAATTCCGTTTTTAAAACTTTGCCCCTACGAGAAGAACAAAAAAAAGTAGGGAAAACTAACAGAGAAAAGAAACACCGCTCCTGCAAGAGGAACAAAAGAGAGCAGGGAAAAAATAGTAGAGAAAGGAATTTCGTTCCTGCAAGATGTGCAAGAGTAAACTCCGTTCTCTGAACAGAAAAAAAAAGAGCAGGGATAAATAGTGAAAAACAGAAACTTTGTTTTTGCAAGAGGGACGTCAAAGGTAGGGAAAAACTAGCAAAGAAAAAACAACGCTTCTGCGAGAGGGACAAAAGAGAGTAGGAAAAAAATAGTTTAAAAAACTTCCCTCCTACGAGAGAAACAAGAAAGAGTAGGGAAAAACCAGCAAAGAAAAAAAACTGCGTTTTTACGAAAGGAATAATAAAGTGTAAGGAAGAACCAGCGGTGAAACAAAACTCCTTTCCTGCGTGAGGAACGAGAGAAAGAGAGAGACTAGGGAAAATAGTAGAGAAAGGAACTCCGTCCCTACGAGAGGTGCTAGAGAAAGTGAATTAGGTAGCAGTTTGAAGAAACTACGTTGCTTTGAGAAGGACGAAAGAGAGAGTAGGGAAAAACTAGCAGAAAGAAGAAACTCTGTTCCTAAAATAGAAAGGAGAGAGAGTAAGAAAAAATAGTGAAGAAAAGAAGGGAAATCTAGCAGAAAAAGAAAACTCTGTTCCTACGAGGGGAATAAGAATGTGTAGGTAACAACCAGCAGAGCAAGGAAATTCCTTTCATGAAAGAAGAACGAGAGAGAGAGAGAGAAAAACAGTAGGGAAAAATAATAGAAAAAAGGAACTCCGTCCCTACTAGAGGTGCGAGAGAAACTAAGTCAGTTAGTAGTTGAACGAAACTACGTTTCTTCGATAGGGACGAGAGAAAGTAGGGGAAAAAAGTTTTAAAAAACTTCGTTCCTACGTGAGGAACAATAAATTGTTTTGAATTTTGCTTATAGGTACAAAAATAACCGTACAATTAAGAAATCAATAACAGTATTACGGTAAAAAATTTTGGTTTTTAATATGTATATTTTAAACACTTTTAGTGACAACAGTCATACAGAGTTTAATAATGGATCATCCACATATTACGTAAGACGTACATGAATTTTTAACGACATTGTTGAGGTTTTAACCAAAAAATATAAATTTTCTGCAAAAAAAAAATTAAATTGTTAATCTAAAAGGGAGAGTTTTCAAATAAATATATGAATTTTCAACCAGAAAAGATAAATTTCCAAGCAAAAGTGGAATAGTTACATTTTCATGTAAAAAAATAATTCTTTATTTTAAAAAATGTTCAACAAAGTAGTTAAATTTTCAGCCAAAAAATTAATTTTTAATTAAAATAGTGAATTTACAAACAAAACAAAAAATTTCTCACAAGGAAGTTGAATTTTTAACCAAACAGGAGAATTTGCTAACAAATAGACAAATTTTTGACGAAATACATGAATATTCAACTAAAAAAAATACATTTAAATTCAAAAATAGAAAAGTTCCATTTGCGAATAGAAAAAAAACATTCCAACAAAAAAGGAAATTTTCAACAAAATAGTTAAATTTTCAACTAAATATATGAACTTTCAATCACAATGGTAAATTTTTTTAATAACAAAATAAGTTTTAAACAAAATAGTTGAATTCTCAAACCAATAGGAGAACTTTTTACCAAAATACCCATTTTCGACGTAACTAAAAAAGGCAAACTTTCAATCTGCAATAAAATAGGTCAATTTTTAAGTAGAAAAAAAAATTAACAGAAAATAGGAAAATTTTATTACAATAGATATATTTTTAATCAACGAAACGAATTTTTAACCAAAAATAGAAAAGTTAAATTTTGCAGTTAAAAAAATAAATTTTTAACGAAATAAAATAAATATTCATCCAAATGAAATAACTTTTTAACCAAATAGTTCAATTTTCAATTAAACAGATGATCTCTAAATCAATAATATTAAATTTATATCAAGAAAGATACATTTTTAGCACGAAATGGAACAGTAAAATTTTCAAATAAAGAAATTAATTTTCACCTTAAAACATAAATTTTCTATTAAAAAAGATTGACCCTCAACAAAATACATTAATTTTCGAACAATTGTTTGCATTTTTAAAAGAAATTTCAACTAAAATAATGAATCATCAACCAAAAAAATTAATTTTTAAAAAAGTAGTAACACCATTTTTGACCAAAAAAAGACGATTTCACAACAAAAGAAGATGAAATTTCAAATCAAAGGGATAAATTTTTATCAAAAAGTAGTAATAGTAAGTAATAATAAGTAATAATAATAATAATAATAATAGTAAGTAATAGTAGTTGATATTTCAACTTAAAATATTTTTATTAATAAATAAAATGAAATTAAATTTAATAAAAAAAGAGAATTTTAAGCAAATAGTTGAATCGCCGACCAAAACAGATTAATTTGCAACCAAGAGTTTGTCATTTTTAACCAAACGAGATGCAATGTTTACCAAAATAGATGAATTTTTAACACAAAAAGGGGAATTTTTGACATAACAATTAAATTTTTATCCAAAAAGAATTAATTTTAAACAAAATTGTTGAATTGTTAATAAAATAATGAAATTAACTTTAACTGTAGTTTATAGAAAATTCCTTGACTCTATCAGGTTATCCTTGACACAACCTGACTTACTGGAATTACCTGACCTCTAGACACCCTGAAAGTGCAACCAAAAATTAAAAACGATAATTACTTGTGTAACAGAAGGAATCTACAATAGCTTATTTGAGAAATTGTAAGCTCAGAAGCGAGCCACTGACACCTTCAAAAGTCTGAAGACGAAATAGGTTCCTACAGAACGAGCACATTTCTCCTTCAACTATAACAGCCTATTCCGAGCGACATTGATTTATGGCTTTGCCAATCATCGTTTATTTCGGTTCCACGTGCATGCAACCGTTCTGAAGTGCACAGCTCTTTTTAATGACGTTTCAAGAAAGGCATCAACTTCTACAGAGACTCACTTCTACCTTGATGGGGTGCGAATGAAATGGAAATCAGGCATTATACGAACAATACTGCCCATCATGTAATTACGAACATGGTGAGGGTTCTGAAAAATTGTAGCTTGAATAAAATGGAATTACGTATTTAAGCAAGAATTATTTGAAACAGCATTTGCAATTTTAATTTTCTTAATTAGGACCTTCAAGTTGCAAGTATTTTTAAAAGTTAGGATGCAAATTTAACAAGATCCTTGAAACTTTTGTAAGAATTTTTATTTAGAGGAATACAAAGTGAAATAGATTGAGATTCAAATGGTTTATTGGAAACGCAATCAAAATAAAAATTCAAAATGATGAAAACTTAGATTTTGATACTTAAAAATTTTTTAATTAAAAAATATTGCAGTCTAAAAGTTTGAAAATAACAGTACCCTAAATTAGTTTAAAAGAAATAAAGATAATCTTAGGAAAAGAAAAATTCAATTCCTGTGAAAAAATTGAATCATTAAAAATATATTTGTATATAAACAACACAAACAATCAAATATACAAGTTAAAGAGATAACATCAAAAGTTTTCCATTTAAATTTTCCTGTAGTTCAGTAGACCCAAAATTGGAGGCCACAATAGAGAAAATATTTTAATTTAACAGATAACGCTTACTGTAAGTTAAATTTCTATTTCTCAATTTAAACATTTGCAATCATAAATGTTCTTATATATAAAAGCCTAAAACTAAAAATTTAAAAGGTCTTCAAATGCAAAAGGTTTTGCATTTTATATTTAGAGATTACACGGTGCGGCTCAACTAGCTTTAATTGAAATTTGTTTGTACATATAATTTTCTAATTGATTATATTTTCTTAGCACCCCATAAAAGTCTTCAGACCAAATTATAATTATTGCTTGATCCCTTTTTAAAAATTTTTTTTTTATTCTCAAAAATTATAAGATTTGGATTTTGTCTACAAGTATATGGTAAAAGCTTACTATTTTTTTGTATATATAATTTAGTAGTTAGGTACATTTCAAAGCATGATTTAAAAATCATTAAATATTTCTTTTAAAAATCAATCTTGTCAAATTACCTACTATTTTTTATTTTATACCAGTATATCGCTTAAAATTAATTTATATCCAAAATTTTAGTTTCAACAACTAAGTACTATAGAATTAGTAAATAGTGGATGTACTTATAAGCTTGCCCTAAAGATAGTATATCAGAGTCTCTACTATATTTTATAATGTGCAAAGCTGTGAAATTAAATTTAAAATAAAAAAATGTAAATTAACTTTATTCAAACAACTTGTACGCAAATTTTAGAACTAAAAATATTAAAAAAACAAATTAGACATTTTTAACAAGAAGCTCAAGCAATAATGTGGGTGTGAAAGGTTTTATAAGGTACCACGAAACCGCAATCAACCGGGAAATCATATTTCTTTCAGAAAAATTTAGTTTAGTTACACCGTGAGCATTGAAAATAATTTTTGGCTTCAAAAACTCTTATTTTAGTAGTCTTTGTACAGGTTTCTTCATAAATATATTTGTATAGAAGAATAAAGGTAGAAGTACACTAATCGACGAAAATTGAGGTGGTGATTACCATTAATTTTCAAAACTAAGAACCGTGAAATTTTGCTCTTATTACAAATGTTACAAATTCATGTCAAATATCTCTTTTCAGATTTCAATTGTTCGTGACTTTGATTTATTTGCAATAAATCTGATTGTAGAAAGTAATGGTGATGACTCCTTTTGTTCTTGAATCTCGCTTTGTATTCCATAAGTATACATTTTTAATAACGAACACAAAGAAGCACGCAATTTTTTTTATACTTAAAACTGAAGATAATTCATTGTCTTTATTGCTTATTTCGATTTTATGCATGAAACGGTAAATGATTTTTTCATATACAAAAATCATTATTCAACAAGGTAACAATTATTGCCAATTTTATAAAAGCTTTCTAAGCAAGAATAGAAACATAGAATCTTCGCACGAAAGATCATAATTAATTTCTTGAATTTAAAATGTTCACAAAAAATTGAACAATTAGACTATTAAGGTCAGAATAAAATCCGTAAGATTTGATTTCAGTTTCTTCATCTTTTAATATCTGCTTGGATAAATAGAATGGTGCGCAAGCTTTCTCTTTCGATTACTGAAGTTTGTTTCAACTTTTTATGATTTGATTTTTAATGCTAAAGTTTTGAATGAAACATATTTTAAAATTATGATCAAACATCAAATTTTGATATTTTCTGGATTAGAGCTTTCAAAATTGAAATTTTTTAACTTAGAAGTTAAGACTGAGTGAAATTTTTGCAGTAAGATGAATTATTTGAATTAGCTTACTTTTTTTTATTTGCAATAAACAAACTGAAAAGTCAACCATGGCTCAGGTCGCCAATGTGCTTGATTCTTGTACTTACAAAAAATTCGCCATAATTATTATAAAAAACACTTTTGCACTTTTAAAATGAAATTTTTGAATCTGTTGAGTTTGTATCTTTTCAAACACTTATGCCTATCTCAAACTAAAAATGGCTTAAAAAATTTCTAAACAGACAGGCGTCTCTAATTTAATTTATAATTCAAAATGAAAGCAGTTTCTATTAGGATAGACCAAATTATGCCTGTTGAAATTCTCTTTTTGCTTTCCGAGGATCCTCCCGCCTTCCGATTTTTTTTGTTTTCGCGAAAAAGAAATTTTATAATTTTATTTAAAAATTGGTCAACATTAACCCGTGCGCCCGGGCTCTTGAAGTTAACACAAAAGTTTCAATGGGAAACGCTCTGTTTTCGAAAAAATGGAATAAAGAAATATATGCCATTAATTATTTTAAGGAATTGTTTTTAAATGTTGTATTGTGCCCGAAAAATACCCCAAAAAATTCAAAATAGCATTTTTACGTAAAATAATGCTAAAAATAGTACTTTCTTGAATTTCTTCATAATTAATCATATTTATTTGAAAAATGACAAGATTTCATGTATTTTCTTACTAATTTTTGATTTTTTAAACATTATTATTTGTTTAAACAATTTTCACCCTGCTGATTTTGAAAACTTACGATTTTTCTAGATGAGTGATAAAGTTGATGAATGTCAAAAATAATATATTCTGTTTTAAAATATTTCGCAATTGCTTAAACAATTTCTATTAGTATATTTTTTGCCAGAAAATCGTGAAAATTTATTTATTTTTTGAAACTAATAACACAATAAACGAATTTTATCATTTATATTTAATGGTTTAGGATATTTTGCAATTATTCTTGAAAAATTATTTGTTTAAATCAATTTTTTTCCTGCATATCGTTCTGAGATAAAAACAAGCACAAGTCAATGATACCTAATTGTTTGAAAAATAAAAAATTGTCTTACACAAAAAATATTACTTTTAAGATTCATTAATTACGTTATTAGTTGCAGAATATAGTAACTTTTTACGATTTTCAGAGAGAAAAACATATTAAATCAAACGATAATTACTTAAAACGTTGAAAATTATTCAAAAATACTTAAGTATATGTCACTTATCGACTAGAAATAATAAATGTTGCCGAAATAAATAGAAAATACCGTCTTTATCATGAATTTCACATAAAAAAGTTATTTTAAATTCTTCGGGCATATTCCAAGCACAATAAAAGGGAAGTGGATAAGTCAAAATTGAAAGTTATTGGGTGGAAATAATTTCTTGAACATTCCCTAAAAAGTGACCAAGCTTTAAGTGACAAACAGGTAATGAATGCTAAACTTGTACCATTTTAAAATACCATGTTAATTTTAAAATTACGGGGGCAAGGGTTAATGTTAACAATATAAAAAAAGAAAATTTTTTTTTTCAGAAAACGAACAAATGGAGCAGGAGGAGATCGATCACCAAAAATTGAAAGTCGATTATTTGGGCCACACCAGTGTCTACGTTTTTTTTTTTTAAACACGAACCCCGAAGTTTGCTTTAGATATGGATTTCAAATATTTGTTATATTATAAACAAAATAGGCTACTAATCAAAAAACAGAAAACACTTTTAAAATCATCTCCAAAATATCTAGGTGCTCTTTTTTGTCTTTAAAACAATTTTTGAACAATAACATTATTTTTTAATGCTCTGCACTTGTTATGAACAAGCTAAGCTTCTGATCAGAAAACCAAAATCACCTTTGGATTCGGCTGAGAAATATCTAGAAGCGCCTTTTTAAAAATAATTTTTCAAGCAATTACATTATTTTTAATGTAATGCTATTGTTATAAACAAACTAAGTGTCCAATCAAAAAACCAAAAACAAAAATTAGACACTTAGATTATTTGTTAATAATTTAAAACCTTGCATTAAAAAAAATCCCAATTAGGTATTTCCAAAGCGAATACAAAGAGGTGTTCTCGGTTTTTTTTAATGGACAATTCGTTCATCATTCTTTGCAAAGTTTGAAATTATCAAGAAATGCTCTAATGGTTAAAAAAAATTGCACTTGTATATTTGGACAATAAATACAAAGGTATTTTTGGTTTTTTTATTGGATACTTCGTTTGCTTATAATTAATTACAACCTTTTGAAGTCCGTACCTATTTAAACTTAAGGATCTTAAAAAATCTGGCTGTTTATATAGCAATTATAGTATAAGTGTCCCTTTTTTAAGTCCTGCTATTTGTACCGATGAAATTCGGTCTAAAATGAAATTAGAATCTAAAAGAAAAAATGTTAAATTAATTAGAGCTACTAATAAATTTTACTTACGCCTATCTGGCGCAAATTAAAAACATATTCGTGGTTGTAAGAGGTTAAACTCCCAAAATTACTACAGTAGAGAGAGTTTCTAGCCTCGGTCCGCTCCCGCAGAATTAATTGTCTGTAATGGGATCGTGCCAATTAGCTGGTGCGTGTAGAGGTGCACTTAGGAAGTTATTCCCTCGGCCTTCTTCCGCGGGCTGTGCCTGATAAGGCGTTAGGTACAAGAAACACAAGTATCGAGTGAGAAACGAGGTATTTATACACTATCGTGCGTGCATCGAAATCAAAAAAGAGAGCAACGTGGTGTCGAGTTGTCAAGCTTCTTTGCATGTCCTAAGCATCAGACTATTCAGGGTACTGGCCCACGACTAGAAAAACCCGTTATGATAACTATTTTTTTTTTGACTGGGAAACAACTGGCCAATAAACGATGCTAAACCAGTCTGGTACTAGCCTAGTAACAAGCCAGCAGTGTGGGCAAAACTGGACCAGTATCGTTTATTGTACTGAGTCTGTACTAGGAATAGAATAAAATTTACAGGTTTTGCACCATTTATTTCAAACACTTAATATCAGGCGCCAGTTGTTGGTCAGTAGTATTTTATTAACGAATAGTACTGGACCACTAACCGGTTAACCTATTAAAAATTAACCTTAACCTTGAGAGGTGAAAGCGCTGGCTAGAATATATATATATATATATATATTTCTAAAAAATGTTTTAAAAGCTTATTAAATTTTGCGTTTACTGAGCTTTAGTTGCAGTAATTTAGTTTCAAGGTATTGAATTATCACTCGAGAAAGACCAAGATAAAATTCCGATTTCTAAGGAATTTTGTACTTCAAGTTTAAATCTTGTCATGATTCAGAAAAATAGATTTAAATATATTACCACACCGGGGTTCGATGGTATGGTTGTGTATTTTAAATTTAGTATACTCGTACTTGCATAAAAAATTATTATTTTATGAATTCGTGAAAATTTCCAATGTTTAATAGCTTAAATGAAAGCTAAAATCTTATAGATCACTCTTGTGAAATATTAATTCAACAAATTCATTCTTCTAGCTTATGCCGAAATTTGAAGTCGGTATACAAAATTCCTTACGAATCAGGATTTTATTTTTCTCTTTCTCTCGTGGTCTCTCAAAGTCGAAGCTAATTTTTAATGGATCACCTAGTTGCTGGTTCGATACTATCTATCGGTATTGTAGTGTCATAAAATTTTTTAAATATTGCCTTGAGTGTTTATATGTATTTTAGATTTTTCTCTGCAATATACATCTTTAGTAAAATCGCGTGATAAACTTTCGAATTTTTAAAATACTTTAAAGCTTTGAAATACGTTAAAAACCTTTAGGTACCACTGGAATCTGTTGAGATCATCTGCAATTCCTAAAAAATGTATTAATCCTTTTAAGGTCTATTGAAATCTCTTATTACTAACAGAAATCCATTGAAGTCTCTTTAAGTCCCTGGAATCGTTATGCTTTCTATTGAAATTTTTAGAATCCCTTAAATCTGGTAAAATCCCTTAAAATTCCTGAAATCCGTAAAAGTCTTCAGAAATCATCAGAAGTCCCTTGAAAATCGATTTCATTTATTCCCTCAAGCTTTCTAAAAGTCTGTTAAAATGCCTAGAGATCTTTCAGATATCAATGATATCCTGGATACTTTTTTAAAACACTTTTAAACCATACGATCGGTGATATTTGATAACCTTTATTGCTATGGGACTTAAATGACCCTACACATTTGCAATAATAAACCACTTTGAAATTTTTTCAAATCCTTTAGAATACGTAGAAATATATTGAAATATTATAATTTCTTTTGAAATTATATAAATCCCTTGGATCGGGTAAAATCCTTAGATATCCCTAGAAGCCCCTTCAATTGGAATCTCTTGCAATCTTTCAAAATATCCCAAACTCTATAAAAACTTTTCGGATCCTTTAGACTCAGTCAAAAAACCTTAAAACTTTATCATTTATTTCAAAATTCTATGAACCCCTTAAATCCAATAAAATCCCTTAAAATCTCTCAAATCTATAGAAATACTCAAATATTCCTATAAGTCCCTTAAAATTTAATTTAATTTATTCCTCAGTGTTTTCTAGAAATCTGTGGCAATCCCAGAAATCTGTAGATATCCTTAGAAATCTCTAGAATCCCGTCATATTTGACTTTACTTATTCCCTGAACTTCTCTAGAAATCTGTAAAATGCCCTTAAATATTTTAAATGATATTGATATTTTTGGTACTTTATTACAAATTTTCAGAATTTCCGAAAATCAGATACGAAATTGTTTTAAAAACCTTAAAAATGTTAAATCTCGACAAATTCCTTGGAATCATTTAAAATAACCTGAACTTATTAAAATAACTTCAAAAACCTTGAAATTGAAAAAATTCCTTTAATCTTGTAAGATCCCCAGAAATCGCACAAAAATTTAGTGAAATTCAATGAAATCCAGTAAAGCATATTGAAATCTACATCATCTTTCAAACTTCTTTAAAAATTGATGGAATCTTCGAAATTATCTGCAATCCCTGAAAATCCCACAAAATCTGATAAAACCCTTCTAAATCCCTTAATATCTTTCTCAATTCAATGGAGTTTCTGCAAAACTTTTCAGCTTATTAAATCTCCTGAAATTTATAGAAACGTCTCACAATCTTATAGAATCCTCTAATTTCTTTGGAAATCCTATGAGTCCCGCAAGTATTTTAAAATTCGTTCAAATCCTAAAAAAAAATTTTTAATTCAATAAAATTCTTTAAAAATTCATGCAATTCTTCGAAATTTTTTGAAGGTTTAAAATTTTTTTGAGTTTTAGCTCGATTTACCTCATATCAATGTTCCTGAATAAAATTTACAAAAACGTCTTTCTTATAAGAAAAAAAGTTATGATATCGCGAATACTTCTTTGAAACGCTATAAAATTTTAATTGAATTCATACACGAAAAATTCATAAAATACCTTATAATTTTAAAAATATTTTAATATGTGTTTAGAATATTTTAGGGTCTTATTCAAGATTTTCAAAAATTTCAAGACATCTGAAAAATTGTATGGGTTTTTAGGAAATTTAAAAGAATCTTCAGAGAATTTACGGAAATAAATTAAGTGGAATAAAATTTTGAAGAACTTCTTGGTATTTTAAGGTAAATTAAGGTATTTCTACGGATTTCAGAAGATTTCACAGGGTTTTAAAGAAATAAAAAAAAATTAATATCCCATAAGGTCAAAAAAAAATTCTATAGATTTAAAAATATTTAAAAAATTGAATGTTTTCAGGGATTACCGAGGATATTAACAGAATGCAAGGGATTTTAATAGATGTCAGTTGATTCCAAAAAATATCAAAGATTTTAAGGGACTCTCAGGGCACCTCAAACGATTTCAAGAGGCTGTACTAGATCTTATGGGATTTTACGGGAATTAGAAAATTTAAAAGATTTCATCATGTTTCAAGGAATTTTGAAAGATATTACAGAATTTAAAATGTTTTATAGGATTTCACTTGATTTTCGTGACTCTACTTATTGCGTTAGCAACCAATTTAAAAAAATAGTGGAATTAGTGTCATTTTTTAAAAGTAGGGTAACGAATCAAAGGTTGGGGCAAGTCTTATTTTTGGCATAAAAATGAGCAGTTATAAGTCTCAACCTTACCCATTTTGTCAAACCCATAAAATCATAGATCTTCTGTTCACTTTTAGCTTGTAATGAGACATACTGAAATTTTGAGTGTGAAATGTGTATAACAATAAAGAAAGTGCTATTATTTTGATTAATGACACTTCAAAGTTAATCCAGAGACTAAATTTAGTGAAAAAATATTGTATAGGGGTCAAAAAACTTGTTTGAACCTATGCGATACACTTGTCCCAACCTATACATTTGACGTCATTTTTTCTTAATTGGGAACATAAAAATGATCAGCAATATATACAGAATCCTTATCAGACATAATATTTCATTTAATTTATAATACATTGGGATCATTAACCTTGCAATTTCAATGAAAAATATTCAGTTAATCAAGGTTGAATAATGTCAACATGATCATTTTTCTACTCCTTGTAAACACACTGTTTGTTGCAACAAGCATGAACCATCTCCTCCAGCTAGCATAAAATGTGAACTCTACTACTAATACTTATATTTGACAGTAATAATAGGTGTCACCAGTGCAAAGAAAT
>JAUELO010000346.1:1160138-1173571 GCA_032357855.1 Amphibolips quercusostensackenii
ATTCCAATTTACGTTCAATTTTGTAAGCTTGCAAAATTGAAAAATTGACTTCAAAATCTCTTATATTCCTTTTTGCAATTTTAGGAAATCATTTGAAAAGTTTACAAATCTTTTTGAATTTTTTTTCAGAATTTATTTTTTGCAATAAAACTCACAACAAATTTTCTTATGAATCGTCAGAAAACTTTTTCATTCTCTTTGAACCTTTCAAAATTCGTAGAACGATTCTGAATTTTGCTTCCAAATCTTCAAAAATCTATTTTTTGTTAATTTTTAAATCATTTCAAATTCTAAATAAGTCTTGAAAAAAAAATTTCCCACAAAATAATAACATCTTCAAAAAAAAATGTTTTTACACCGATTGAACAGGTAACAAATAAAAGACATTTTTACCGAACGAGCCTACAAAACAATTTAATTTTTCAACCCGAAAATATAAATTTTTAGCAATGAATTTTCAAACAAATAGATAAATTTTCCAACAAATAAGATGATCATTCAATGAAAAATATAGTAACAAATTCAACTAAAGACATAAATTTTAAACTGAAATGATGAATCTTCACATAAAATGAATATTTAACAAAGTAGTTCAACTTTTAACCAATGAGTTGAATTTTTAACCAAACAGTTGAATTTTTAATACAAATATATAAGTATTTACATACAAGACAATAAATTTTATCCTAACAACTGAATAACCTACCAAAAAAATGAATTTTTAACTAAAAACATTAATTTTTTACCAAAAAGGACGAATTTTTATCAAAATACATGAATTTTCAACTAAAAAAGATCTATTTTCAAATAAAAAAAGATTATTTTTCAACCTTTTAATATTTTTAACAAAAAAGTATTTTTCACCAGAATAGACGAATTTTCTGCAAAATATTTTAATCTTTTAACCCGACAATATTAATTTTTAACAAAAAAGATAATTTTAAAGCAAATAGATTGATTTTCTACAAAAAACGCCATTTTTTCAACAAAATAGTTTAAATTCAGCCAAATACATGAATTTTTAACTAAAATATGATGAATTTTGTTCCAAAAAATGAATTTGAACAAAGAAGTTCAACATTTGACCAAGTAGTTGAATTTTCAACCAAACGATTGAATTTAAAAAAATAAGGAAATCGTCTTTAATAAAGTAATCGAATTCTCCACCAAAACGAAGAATTCTGAACCAAAAACATTATATTTGAATTTTTTTATTAAAATTCAACCAGAAATGACGAATTTTGAATAAAATAGATAAATCTTTAAAAAAAAATCATTTTCGACCGAAAAGTTGAAATTTCTACCAACAAAAGAATTTTCAAAAATCTTTTAAACTGACTCGAATTATTTCTATATTTTTGAAAAATCTTCCAAAATTAAAAAAATTGCCTTTAAATCTTTCATATTAATTCGACATTTTTATACATCTTTTGAATTTGAAAAAATTTTCTTTGGAAATTAACTTTCCAAAAAAGGAAAACATTCATAATTTTCCTAGAAATGTTAAGAAAGAATTTTTTTTCTTTAAACTTTTAAACATTTTTAAAAAGCTTGGTAATTCTATTTCGAAACCTTCTAAATATCATTTACAAGTATTTTAATTTTTCCTGAGATTAAAAAAAAATCACGCAAAAATTTCCAAGACTTGTAATTATCTTTTTTAATATCGGTGTGCTTCCTACACTTTTGAAAAAATTCTGCATAATTAGAAGAAATTCGCTTAAAAATCCTTCACGACTCTTTTTTGACAATGTTGGAAATCTTTTAAATGTTTTGAAATAATCTCTTAAAACAAATTTTTTATAATCATAAATAATTTTTAAAAATTCCAGAAATTCACTGATCCTCATCCCCTCTTTCTGTTACCAACTGTAGTTTTTGGTGTGCCACTTACTATCCCAAAGCAATAACGTTGTTTATGGACGTCCTGTAAGTGTCACCCTAATAATCATAGATCAATGATCAGTTCTCTTAAACAAAACCAGTGAAATTTGTCACTGTTTTAATCAGTATTTTAAATGATCACTGGTGAACCTGTGATTTACCGATTTTTACTAGGCGAACAAGTAAGTGAATTAACTAAAACAGCGTTACTGAATATACCAGTGACGCCGAATGATAGATTTAACCAGTGATAGAGCGCTCCACGCGGCCAAGACATGAACCTCTTATCATCTGGTACGCGCGTGTCGGCGCGCCGGTCGAATCTTTGCATTTCTCAAGTGAAAAAGAATTTTATTGTGCACTGCTGTTTGTGTTAAAAATATTTTGGAACTAGCTTCAATAAGCAGGGGATATGATATCTTTTTCTTGGAAGTGGGAAGGTCCCTGTCCACTCATGTTTGACTTTTAGAGACGCACAGTGGTCAAAAATCCCAAAAAGCTGGCCATAATTCATTAATGTCACCATTTTGACATGAATTTTCTTACTTGTGGGTTTTTGGGGTCGCTGATTATGAATCTGGTATTGGTTTTTGAAAAAACTAAATGGCGGAGGATACTCACGAATTTAGGTTTTTCATGAAAAAAGGATCACTTAGAGGTTTTCGGAGTTGCTTATGACAAATCTGATATTGGTTTTAAAAAAATAGCGGATACAAAATGGCAGAGGATTTTCAAGAATTTTTATTTTTTTACAACAAAAATTATATTTTGTTATCATTTAAACAATACGTTTCTTCAACGAACAAATGTCTGTTTATTTTGTTAGTTAGAGATAATAGAACAGTGAAATAACAAAAGTTCACGATGTTAAGGTATCAATAACGTGCACTGTAGAATGAGCGTTTCAGAGCGCATCTGTACATTCTATCTGAAATAATTTCTCAAGGCCAAACCGAAAACTTTCGGAAGCTAATTTTCAGGTATGTTTCGCGTATATGTGCAATTTTCCATTGGGAATTAAAATCTGGGCCCGATCTAGCAAGTCTTTGTTCTAAACTCAATTTTCATTAACGTGAATTAATATGGCAATTCAAAAACCGCAGTCAATTGTTGATTAATTTTTTACTTTTATCATTGCCATATCTATTTATGTTTTACTATTTTTGCAAGTACTCATATTCACAAGAACAACTCATGTTGTTTCATTGAAATTGATCACTTCATTCAAAAACAATGCACTTTTGAAAAACTGGTTTTTTTATTCGCGACGTGCACACGTTTCGATGCGTTTGATTTCTGCAAACGAGAAAGAAAAAAAACAGGCTTAGAGGAGCACCTGTCTATTGCTATTGATCTTAAATGATGCTATTTTAATTTTTGAATGTGCCTCAATAAATTTTTATTTTTGCATTATGGTCAGATTTTTAGGATTTTTTACCACTGTGCGACGCGACGCGTCCATGTAATGACGGGCCTTCCCACAGTTCCTCATTTATAGTTACGAAAGTGAAGTGCGGTTTTTAAAAGATAAATTTGGAAAGGCTAGCACAAAATAACATGAATGATAATTGTCAGACCTAACCAGCTGACGGAAAATAACGCGTACGACCAAATGGCTACTGGTACTGAGCAGTCAGTGAACCTCACTAATTAAACCAGTGACGGAATTCCACTGAGTGAACCATTGAAATCTTACGATGTTCAGTGACACATTCCTAGCTATTGCAACTAGTGAGATTCCACTTGTTCATTTTAAGAAAGAGAGAAAAGCCAGACGTTAAGAGTCAGAGGTCAAAGGACCCTATCAATGGCTGCTACGGTGTATCACATCATTTCAAAGAAAGGGCGTAAGAGTCTAAAAAAATACATCAATACTGGAAGGTTATTCTAGATTCTTGCATGATGTATAAAGGTAAAAGCTAGAAAGAAATATTACAGTAACAAGGCGGCAAGACACTGAAGTAGCTCATGAGTAATCGGAAAGTATAGGGAATGAGTTTGAAAATAAGTGGTTATAGGCGCGCGTGATCGAAAACATACTCTTAGGAAGCACGTCGTCCCCCCACCTTGATATCGCAAATTTATTATTTTATAAACCCTCAAAGAACGTAGGCAGGTGCACCCATCTAGGGACTTAAGTGCGACTATGGGGCGCTCTACGAGTTTATGAAAGCTCACTTCACTCTTACGTACGTCGCAGACCTGAACTTTATTATTCACCTCGGCTCGTTTACCAGACAACTCGATAAAAACATGCTATACTTTAAGGGGATATATTGCCTCTTTTAAAACTAGCTAGCAATAATACTACATCACTGGTTTCTATTTAATACCTTAGCAGATCCAGGTTTTTACCCAGGTCGAGGTGGATTTTTCTTCTTCTAATTTTATGAACCGCAGAAAAAAACAAATTTAAGAACAAACTTTTATAATTTGCTTTATACAAATGCAGAGTTGCATAGAGTCACTTAAGTCTCTTTAAGTTATTTTTTTCTCAAATCACTTTTTGGCACTTTTTTATATAAAGTCACTATAGTCACATTTTAGAATAAAAAGATCGCTTTGGTTACTTAATTGAATAAATGTAAACAGAAAACCTAAGGATTTCTAGATTTTACTGAATATTTTTTAATTCACTCTGAATTCTTTGAGATTGCGTTAAAGGCCACTGGATTCAATGGATCCTTTTGGATTTTTAATTTTTGTTTAAATAATCCTAAAGATTATTAAATTTCATTGGAACTCTTAGGAATTTAATTGATTTTTTTTTTAATTTCTTTGATATCTTTGAATTTACCCTAAATTTAATAAAATTCTCTTAAAATTCGCTAAATTCAATAAATGAGTTGTTTCGGGAGTAATTTCCAATCATCTGAATTCATTGAAAATATGTTGAATTTAAAAAACCTAATTCTACTTACTTGATATTTTTTATTTTATTCTAAATTCGTATGAATTTCATCAATTTTTCTTGAATTCCCGTGAGTTTTTCTACATTTATCACAATTATACTCAAATCAATGGAATATTTTGGGTTTGATTTTTGTTTTAGTTAATTTGAATTCACTTGGAACTCACTCTGAATTAATTTGGAATTCACCCTGAATTTTGAATAATTTATTCTAAATTATTTTTAATATTATTGAATTCTTTGGGATTCTTTTAAATATAATTGAATTCACTTGAATTCTTTCAAATTCGCTCGATTCTTCTTCATTAAATGGATTGTTAATGGATTGCCAATGGAATCCACCCTGAATTCCTAATCATTTATTCTGAATTTTTAAAAATATTTTTGAATATTTTGAAATTCTTTTTAATTTGATTAAATTTACATTGATTATTTTAAATTCGCTCGTTTCCTGTTCATTTGATGGATTGTTAACATTTTTCTTTTGTTTTCTGTAGCTCCCCTTAAAGTATTTTAAACTGACATCAAATTCCTGATTATTTTATAAAATTATAATGAATTTCCTTTAATTTTTCTTAATTTATTAAAAATTAAATAAATTCAGTTAATTTTTCAAATATTTTTGAATTGCTTTCCATTCACTTGAATTTTCAAGACTATCATCGAATTCTTTTTATTTGCTTTAAATTTCTCTCTGTTCAATTAAATTTTATTTCATGCATTTTTCTCAATTAAATTGAATTCTTTTGAATTCTCCTTGAATTTTGACCAATCCCACTTTACTCAATTCGAAGGGTATTTTTTGATTTTTAAAATTTTGTTGAATTATAATCTTTTGAATTCTAATGAGTTTTATCAATATCCCTCTAATTACTTTAAATTATTCTAAATATATTTTTATTTTGATAAAATCAACAAAATATTTTGTATTTCAACTTTTTTTAAAAATTTATTTGAATTTATTTAGAATTTAACCTGAATTCCGAATAATTTTTTCTGAATTCTTTTAAATACTTTTAAATAGTTTGGAATTTTCTTGAATTTTTTAAAATTCACTTAAATATTTTTTATCCACTTGTTTTTACTCTAATAAATGGATTTTTAACATTTTTCTTTAGTTTTTATTGTCTTACCCTAAAATATTTCAAACTCACCTTGCATTCTTAGGCATTTTGTAAAATTCTTTTAAATGCGCTTGCATTTTTTTAATTCATTCTAAATTTAATAAAATTAATTAATTTTTTACATATTTTTGAATTGCTTTTTATTTACTTGAATTTTTATGATTTTTATCAAATTCTTCTCATTCCATTTAAAATTCCTCTCCAGTCATTGCAATTTTATTTAAAGCATTAATTTTTGTAATTGAATTAAATTCTTTTAAATTTGCTCTGAATTCTGACCACTCCTACTTTACTCATTTCAAAGGGAATCTTTTGATTTTTAAAATTTTGTGGAGTTATAATCTTTTAAATTCTACTGAGTTGTATTAATGTTCCTTGAATTCCCTTCAATTATTCTGAATTTACTTTCATTCTGCTGAAATCAATAGAATATTTTGGTTCCTAATTTTTTTTTAAATTCATAAGAATTTACTTAGAATTTACATCAAATTCCTAAAAATTTTCTCTGAATTCTTTTAAATACTTTTGAATAATTAATTATGATGTTAGGTTTGCTAATTACTGGTCAAAGATTTTTTCCTGAAGAAAAATCCACTAATCACTTTACTCAGTTCGAAATAAATTTTTTGTGCGTGATTATGAACTAATTTATTTAGATAATAACATTTTCCAAAATAGAAAAAGTAACAATTCTCCCTCTTTTTTCATTTTGGTTATTTTATTTGACTCTAATGAGCCGAAAAGTAAGGTAGTCTTGGATGTCTGTTTTTTGATTATGAATATTATCATGTATTTTTGCATTAAAATTTTTCATGAGAAACTCGACTTCTTTTCAACCTTAAATTAATAAATTTTTTGATTTTTTAAATTCTTTAAAATTATAATCTTCTAAATTTGAATAAGTGTTATCACTGTCCCTTGAATCCCCTTGAATTATTCTGAATTCACTCCAATTTTACTGGAATCAGTAAAATATTATTGATTTTCGGATTTTTTTTTAAATTGATCGTTCAAATTTATTTCTAATTCGCCCTGAATTCTGATAAATTTATCATTAATTCTTTTTGAAAAATTAAATATTTTGAATTCTCTTGATCTTTTAAATCCTGCTGAATTCATTTGAATTTACTTGAATTCTTCTCAATTTAGTCTCAGGAATTTTGTCAAATTATTTGAAATTTGCTTGCATTCGTATAAATTGACGTCAATTTTACCAAAATCAGTGAAATATTTTGGATTTTTTGAATTTGTTAGCAATTTACCTTACATTTTTTAAGTTTCATCAATTTATTATCATTTTCCTTAAAATTCTCTAAATTCAATCAAATTTTATTAAAGTCATTGTTCATTTTTGGAATCAGAAATGCATCTTAGTCACTTTTATTTATTTTGAGTCACTTTTTGAGTCAGAAATTCGTCATGTTTAGTCATTTTATGGTTTAAATGGGTCACTTTTTCGTCCGTCCGTAGTACTTTTACCCAGGAGGAATAGTAGGGGAACGTGGAGGAGGAGAAGTAGTGCATGTGAGGGGGTAGTAGGAAAAGTGATGAAAGGTAAAGCAGAGGAGGAAGAAGTAGGAAAAGGGCCTGGGAAGTGTGAGAAGGGAAATAATAGAAGGGGGAGATTTAAGCAACCTAACTAACCTCTTTATAGGATACGAAACCCGTTTTTGTAGGCACGCGGCGCCTACTTTAACTGCTTTTTGCAAGTAAATTAAGCTGTATCGGCCCTGCAAGTGCAATAAAAAGTAACTTATTCATTTATAAATGAGGCCGAAAATTGTCTCGGTTTTTGCTTCAATTTTAGACGACCCAAAACTTTGGATTTAGTTTGCTTTCCTGAGAAAAGATAGTATTTCCAGAGCAGAATCGATGTGTAAAAAAAGATGTAGCATAAAAAAAAAGTTGAGTCTCGCCATCCAGTCACGTCCCAACGCTCGTGAATCGCAGGATGTTTGTGCCTGACCGTCCGTCCGTCGTATTTTTTCCCGGAAGGGGAAGTAGCGCAGTGAGGGGAAGAGAGGAAGAGGTAAAGTAGAGGTTGAAAGGAAAAGTAGAGAAAAAGAGGGAGGAAAAGTGAAGGAAGTGGGGGAGGAGAAGTAGAGGAATTAGGGAAAGTGAGGGGGAGGTCGAGTAAGGGAAAGTAGAGGGATTAAAGGGATAGAAAGCAGAGAAATTGAGGAGAGACGAAGCAGGGCAAGGGAAGTCGCGGGAGAGGAAATAGGGGTTAGGGAAGATAGAGAAGGGTAAGTAGAAGAAAGGAATAAATGAAAAGGGATGATAAAATGAATTGCGAACGGTAATTAGATAAGAAAAAGAAAGTAGGGGTCCTTCAAATGCAATAAAATGTAGCTCTTCTGTCTTTACATTAAATTCTAGTCAAAAATTGTCTCGGTCTTTATTCTAATTTAAGACGACCCTAAACTCATAATTTGGTTTGTTTTCCGCAGGAAAGACAGTATTTTGAGAGCAGAATTAATTTGAAAAAAAAAATATGTAGCATTAAAATAAGTGAAGTCCCGCCATCCAGTCACGTTTGAACGCTCGTGAACAGCAGGATGTTCGTGCCTGACCGTCCGTCCGTCGTATTCTTTTTCCGGAAGAGAAAGTAGCGCAGTAAGGGAAAGTAAGGAAGAGGTAATATAGAGGATGAGAGAAAAAGTAGAGGAAGTGAGGGAGAAGAAGTAGAGAAAGTGGGGAAAGTGAGGTGGAGGCCCAGTGAGGGAAAGTAGAGGAAGTAAAGGGATAGGAAGCAGAGGAATTGAGGGGAGGCAAAATAGGAAAAGGGAAGTTATAGGAGGGGAAATAGGAGTTGGGGAGGAGTGAGGAGGAAAAGCAAGCTAGAGAAATAAATGAAAAGTAAGAGTGAAATGAGGTGAGAGGGCAATGGTAGTGAAAAAAGGGGAGCAGGAGCCATTCCAATCTTAGACGACCCTAAACTCACGATTTTCTTTGTTTCCCGAACACAGTATGTTCAGAACAGAATCGATTTGTAAAAGAAAAAAATATGTAGTATAAAAGGAAGTTGCGGCTCGTCAGTCACGTCCCAACGCTCGTGAATCCGCAGGATCTGTTCGTGCCTGACCCTCGACAGAATCCGCGTGCCATAGCGACGAGGTGGGTTTTTTTTCTTTCGCAGGTCGTAAACGGTGGAAACTTTCAAATTACCAGTCGAGTTTCTCGAATCCCCAACTCTCTTGAAACCCCTTTTCCCACCCTCTCATCATGCTACTCGTATACGCGGCACGTGTAGCGATGAGTTTCCACGTACGTTTCTAGGGAAGAGGACTTTTCCCTTCTGCCAATCGGCGCGACCGTAAAACCGAGTTTCTTCGAGCGTCCGTCGAAGAACTTTAAAGACGGCTGCTTCATAGCAGCTTTATTAACAGAGCCTTTCCAACTTGCCTAACGAGCATCTTCGCAGTTTGCAGTATAATTAATCTGCCTTTTGAGGGTATTTCAACCGCATTTTGCGGTTTCAGAAATTGCGGATATGAAGCTGATTAAATATTTGATGCCTTTGCGAAATTTTACTTGACATAAATCAAAACTACTAATAGCTATAAATATTTGGAGCTATTGAATGGTAATAGCATGCTAGAGTTATATTCAAATGGATATGGGTGGTTGACTGTTCAGGGTGGTCGCAAAACTTTATTCTTAATCAATAATTTGAGATTTTTTTGCATATAGTTGAACTTTTTACAAAAAAAGATGAATTATTATCGATGCGAAGGGACAAAGTTTCTGATTAAGCAAACGACTGTTCAATAAAACAATTAAGTTTTTAACAAAAAACGATGACTTTTTAAGAAAATACTTGACTTTTCAAGGAAAAGGTTCTTTTTTAACCAAAATGTTGAATTTTCAACATACAAACATAAATTCTGAATCATGAACACAAATTTTTAAGCAAGAAGATTTAAGATCACAATCAAAATAGAAAAATTATATTAAATAGACCAAAAAGACAAGTTGAATTTTCCAACCCAACAAAAAGAATTTTTAACAAATGCAGATTTTTTTGTAAAAAAAAAAGTTCAACAAAAAGGATTAATTTTTAATTAAAGAGTTGAATTTTTAACTTATATATATTACAATACATAAATTTTAATAAAAAATACGAATTATCTACAAAGAATTAGAATTCTCAACGCTTAAATAATAATTTTTTATCAAAAAGACGATTTTTGACCAGAATCGTTTAATTTTCAACAAAAGAAATACACTTTCAACTAAAATGATGATTCCTTAACAAAAAGAAAATGAATTTTTCACAAAGTGTTTAAATTTTCAACCCATAAGTTTGATTTTCAAACCAAAGGGAGGAATTTTTAACAAATGAAGATTTTTTAGTCCAGGATAAAGTTCATACAAATTGTTGAAATTTCTAGCCAAAAGATTAATTTTCTGTAAAACAGTAGAATTCACAACCCGAAAGTATGATTGTTTAATCTATCAGTTGCATTTTAACAAAAAAAAAAAAATTATAACCATAAATTTAGCTTTTTATCAAAAAGACGAATTTTCAACCAAAAAGGATCCAATTCGACAAAAAATGTATAAGTAATATTTACAGTTAAAAATTTTAACTTTATGAAACAAAAAGCTTTTTAGCAAAATACTTCAATTTTAAAAAAGATGATTTTCAACATAAAAAACATTTTTGAACGACGCAGTTTAATTTTCAATTTGAAAAAATGAGAAAAATGGAATAGATACAATTTAAGTTCAAAGAATTAATTTTCGGCGAAAAAAAGGACGATTTTTCAACCGAAGAGATAGATTTTTAACTAAAATGATGAATTTTCAACAAAAAATGGATTTTTGTACAAAGTTGTTTAACCTTTATTAAAGTAATTTAATTTGCAACAACAAAAATATAAATACTTCATAAATAATCCAATAGTAGACATTTTAAACATAAGATATTTTGATTTTAAATAAACTTACTGAAAGAAGACAAATTTTCAAATAAGATAGTTCAATCCTCAACCGTAGAAGATTAATTTTCAACCCCATAGTTATATTTTAAACAAAAAAATATCAAATTTCTACCAAAAGAGATAAATTTCAAGTAAAAAGATGAAATATCAACATAAAAGTTAATTTTCCATCAAACTAGGTGAATTTTTAATCAAATGAGCGTAATTCTTAACAAAACAGTTAAATTTCCAACTAAAAAATATAAGTTTTTAATACAATTTTAAAATTTGTAATAAAATAATAAAATTTTTAACTGAAAATATAATCTTCAGGAGGAAGCCGCTAAAAACAGAAAAGGAAACTTTAGTTACAAGGAAAATAAATAACAAAGGAAAATATTATATTAGAGTGACAACATAATTCATATTCAAAATTCTTTAACTCTTTCCTTATTTTACATTTTCCCTGACCATTAACATTCAAATATGAGAATTTTGATCTTGTGATATTTTTAAGATACAATCATTTATAAACCAAATAAATGTATTTAAAATGCAAATTCAAAAACTCGAAATGTCTCATCGCTGACAATTATTTTAAGTGCCTCTAATAGAAATTTCCTAACTTTTACAATATTTGTTTAAAATCCCTAACTTATCCCTGACATTTTCTGATTTATAGAATTTCCTGACTTTTCCCTAATTTCCAGGTTTTCCACGACAAACAAACAACCTGTTGTTCTAAAAGACAAAAACGCGAAAGAGAGAAGAAGGAGAAGAAGCGTATGAAGCAGATAAGCGTACGCTAGAGGCACTTTTATGCGCTGCAAAAGAGAGAAGACAAATAGGGAGAGGAAGAATCTTATTCACTGCAAAAAAGAGAATAAGGAGACGAAGAAGCGTATGAAGCAGATAATAAGGAGACGAAGAAGCGAACGAAGAAGATAAGCGCGTGCTAGAAGTACTCTTATGCGCTGCGAAAGAAAGAAGAAAAAAAGAAAAATAAGAGATGACAAATAAGGAGAAGGAGAATCTTATGTTCTGCGAAAGATAGAATAAGGAGACGAAGCAGGTAAGCGTGTGCCAGAGGCACTTTTATGCGCTGCAATAGAGGAAAGAAAAAAAAAGGAAAAGAGCGAAGACAAGTAAGGAGAAGAAGAATCTTATGAGCTGTGAAAAAGAGAATAAGGAGACAAAGAAGCGTATAGAGCAGATAAGCGTGCGCTAGAAGCACTCTTATGCACTGCGCACAAGAGAAGATGAAGAAACGTACGAAAGAGAGAAATCCCGATAAATTAAGAAACTTTTTTCAAAATTTCGAACTTATTAACAAATTTGATCATATTTTAAATTTAATAAAAAAGTTGAAAATTCCGCGGCTTAATATGCCTTACTGCCTTTGGACTATGGTCGCATAACTTCCACATGAAATAACGTTAACGTGAACTCGCTTGAAAACCGCAAGGTGAACGGCCACAGGTAGATGAAAATGATGTGGTGAAAAGTTACACGATCGCAACCCTAGTCATGCACTACAAGTGGAGCCATTTATTTCCCTCGACATGTTAGAAAATGCAACTCAGAGGAAAATAATCTTTTGATCAGAATTGAAAGCTAGCGTGAACGATGAAAGAAAACTCTATTCAACGGATTATTATTGTTCAAGTGTAGATCAAAAGTCACCAGAGAACAACCTGCCTCACACACGCAACCCTTCAATTAGTATTTTGCGGAAGTTTGAAGCTTTGCAATTAGTAAAGCTATTACCGTCCCTAGACTCACTGCTACAATAATGAGTAAGGCTTTGGAGCTAGGATACACTTAGACTAAACATGCCCAGATACGAGTTCGCGAGGCTTTGAATGTTGTCCATTACTTGAGATATAAAGTGCACTATAGAGTATGATAGAACTTAGCTCGAGATCCTGCTCAAGTAGTGGGATTTTCAAATGCTAATTACAATTAGATGGATTCCATGCCGGAATACAGTGGAGCAGGATCTTCAAAACATGGCTGAAAGTCCTATTTATTAGGTTTCGCATATGAACATTAAAAATCCCTAAAATTACTAGATCTGTCGGGAAAGTATCCGACTTTAAGATCTAACTTTGTACCTAGTTGTAATATTGTCAAAAACGGGTATTTACCATTAAGAAGGAACCTCTGTGAGCTCCATACTATGTGACATGGATCTGCGAATCTTTGGTGGACTAGCGTTTGCAGTTGCGTTGAAAAAATGTTGAGCCAAGATTTGGGTATGAGCCGCATGACAGCAAAATTTGTTATAAGGCTGCTGAGGGAAGATCAAAAGAATCATCGTTTGGAAGTCACCCAGGACAATTTAGACTCAATCCTAAATACCCAGAAAATGTTCGAAAGGGCGATGGACAATTCCGCACTAGGTACCTGCGAACAGTTCCCCCACTACACGGCTTCCCCTCACATAGTCGAACTGCTGCCGTCGATCCTAGTCTGCGGGGGTCCTTTATACCTAATGAGGTCTAAAATGCGAAATATAACTTTTTTTTAATTTAGCACTTGGTAATTTATAAATATAATATTCGTAATCTGTGAATGATGATGATTCCA
>JAUELO010000346.1:1211340-1225902 GCA_032357855.1 Amphibolips quercusostensackenii
CAGTTAATAAGCTCGGCCGTTAAGGTGAAGCGCTTTATTGCTACGCTCCTGTTTTTTTCACGCTTGACTTGACTGGACTTTCAGCCCCGCGACTCCTTTTACCCTAGACAGCGGCGCGGCGTCAATTGCCGGTAGGGGTCAATCAAGGGAAGATAAATCCCGGTTCGACTGAAGTTTTTGAAAAAGAATATTGATCATGAAGACGATACTGCAAAACAGATTTTCCTCTGATAAAACATATGCTAGTTATCTAGTGCTGAGAACCCGGATGTTTCTATCAGACACATCCTGTGTTCCAGCCCAACCTTGTCTGTACGAGGTATGTATAAACTTATAAAACAACGGTGTTCACAGCTTCTGCAAAATTTCCCAAGGGTTGGCTCTGGTGTATTATGTGTCCTGAAGATCTTAGTCTTATACCGTCACCGCTTCTAGTTTTGCCGCTGCTTTGCGTGATAAAATCCCTTTTCAAGTGCATCTGACACCCCTGCATGACTACAGTAAATATCAGCAGCCACTTTTAAGTGGTGCGAAGCTCGAGGTCCTCTTCAAGGAAAAGTGACTGAGTTATCGGTAAACTTAAAATCACAGACGCTAGACTTGCATTCGTGCTCACAGGGATTCGCAACTGGTACAGCATTAAAGAATAATATTTTTCCTCGAAACTAGATGAAACTCGAAGCTAGAGGAAACTCGAAGCTTTCTTGCTTAAGCAAGAAGAAACATTATTTTGGTTTTGAGACATGATTAATTTATAGCGTTTTTCTATAGATCAGTAAAAATACTTTTAGTTTGGTCCTACAAAAATTTTATTTACAGAAGTTGATTTCTTTCAAGAATGATTGGTATCAAAATAAATTACTAGTGTGATATAAGAAAACAACACCAAGAAAAAAATTCGTGCATGTGTTCTAAACTACAACCCAAGAAAGATTTATGCGTACCTTTCACAGAATTGACAAAGGCTTCACCCTACAAATCGCGGTCAAACATGTTTACACATAAATAACAAGGGTGGCAGAAGAACTTTACTTTTAAAATTCTCTGACTTTTCTTTAAACGATTTTTCATTTTTCCTAACCATTAATACTCAAAGAAAAGAATTTCAGTCTTGTGAAATTTTTAACATAGAATTTTTTACGACTAGGATAAAACAATTTTAAATAAAAAATTAGGAATTGGGAGCAAGATAGTCTAAATTTCTATACAAAAAAAATTAAACTTGAATTCTCGAGGTAAATTTTGAGTAGAATTTTTGAGCTATAAAGGCGAATGTTTCAAAAAACAATGAACTTTTAACCGTGAAAAGATATATTTTCAACAAAAAAGCCGAAATTTTATTCTTGTTACACTTTTAACTTTATATCTCTTATAAACGGAATAAAAAAATTTTTAATTGAAATTTATTATCCCCTTCTTTTACCCACTGCCACCCAGATAAGCTATAAGTATCGTTTGAGGTTACATCTTTTTGGTCTTCTACGTTTTTGATAACTTTTTAGTTTTATAAAATTCGTACACTGAGAAAATTGATTTGGGAAAGATTTTGCAAAATTTGGGTACAGCTGGAATATAGAGTCATTTCGGTGAACATTTAAATGCAGTCAACTGAAACAAATTCTATCAAGAAAAATAAAGTAGCATTTTCCTTCGGTACCAGGCCTCGAATGCCTCATATTTGTTCTTTTCCGAGTATTTGATTACAAACCAGTTATCCCCTTTCATAATCTGTAAACACAAAAAACAGTTTTAAATTTTACCAAAGTAATTTTAAACGCTCGCATATGCCTATATTTTGTCCCAGCTCAACAAAAATTTTGTGGAATCTTACGCCAATCAATTTTCTTCGTGTAGTTTTATTTTTTCTACCATTTACACGCAAATTTTGCTCCTCCAGTCTCAGAGTGGGGCACTTTGGACTTAAGCGAAAAGGACAGGGATTTGACGATCCATCTCGCCCATGATGGACTCATTACAGTACGACAGGTCGACGAATGAAATGGTATCAAAATCGTCGCGTCAGAGTATGTTCCAGGTAGTTTGGCGCAAACGGCGCGATTGCCTCGAAGCTTTACTACGAAATTCTGATCTCAACCGGAAATTGTATTGGGTATCCTCACATGTAACCTAGCGTAAGAATGAGCTATATCGTAAAATCGAGTGTTCGTTTTTTATGCCCCCAATGCCTCCGTACATTCATCTCATATCCCTAGCGTATGTATGTGATGTGTGCTATCGACGTATCCAAGCGATGAGGCTCTATCTCGGACAAGCCAAATGAAAAGGTGCTAACTTTTGAAAACCAAATAAAAAGGTGCTACAGAGTTGAGGGCGTTGATGTCCACAATAGAATTCATATAAGATTTGGAAGCTTCGAGAGTTCGCCACGCGAGTTAGCACCTTTTCATTTTGTCTCCGCAAGTCAGTACCATTTCGTTTGGTCTCTTCGAGATGGAATCTTGTCACTTGGACACGACAATGTGTGCAGACATAACTATGCCACACACATGTTCAATCCTCGGGTTGTTGAACGTGGATGAAAAAAGTCCCTCGTTGAATCTAAGCTTGTGGGATGAGGCAAGAAACCGGAAATCAGTGTTATGGGTTACGTGTACCCTCGACCACCACGTGTAGAAATAACCTGGACTGGTAGCCAGGTAAGCCGATAATCCTCGGGTCAGACAGCGTCAAGAAGCCGTACAACTTTGCTTAGCTCCGGTTATATGTCCCTCGGTGGCCGGTGCAACCAAATTGATCCTCCTTTCTCCCCTGGTTCTCGCTCAGTCTTGCTGAAATCACTTATTATCCAAGTTTCCCGAGTCTCGGAAGATTCCTAGGGAAGTACGTTGGAAGGGTGTCAAAGCGTTTAATGAAACCTACCACCCAGAACGGCTTTGCAAACTCGAATTGGCTTAAAATCGCTAATTCCTTGCCTCATTTTTAACGCTTTCTGAGTAGGTATTATTCTTCATGCTTCCCGATGCGATAATAATACGAAATCAGATTTCTTTTAATCGCCAGATATATGGTATAATAAACAAAAGATCAAAGAATATTAATTTAAGATGTTATTAATTCACAGTAGACCTGTGAGTAATGTTTTTGCTGCAGCGATATTCAATTGATACAAAAAGCTGTTCCAATATAAAGCAGCAAAAGACTGTGACATTCTTGGATCATTCTGTTGCATATAAAATTGATACATATGTTGCTCTATAAAAAGTTAATAAAACCTAGAATCAATCTACTTTTTCTTTATATCGCGTTCTACAATATTGTATATTATATTACGATACATATTAATTATCCTTATAAAGCAAATAATTAATAATTTAATTATTTTGGAAGATCTGTATTTTGTCAGTCTTACCTTGCATGTCGTCTTGACTGTTTTTGCACATTAAAGTTACAGAGTTTTTAGAGATACAAAAAGCTAATTATTAGTATATCAGATTCATAAAATGAGAAAGCTATAATACTATTGATTAAGTACTTACAGTTATAAAAATAATTGAATAATTGTTAGAAATTGCTGTAAAAATAATTTTTATTCATCTATCCAGTACTATCAAAAAACATGGGTAGTATGTTATGTTAAGGCTTGAATAGATAAAAAAACTTATAACTTTTTATAATGCACAAATAATCTGTTACCACTGTTTTATGGTCTAATAAAACTAAATGAAGAAAATCAAACCTTGAGACCCGATAATACTACTTTTTCTCTAGTTGACACATTTATGTTCTGGGATAAAGATGCCAATACAGTATAAAGAATCGTAGAAGGAAAATGGGATTTACTTAAATAATATACAACATTGAATTTTGAAAAAGTTTCATAGGAGAGGCTTACTTTCAATTTGATTACAAAATTAACAAACAAACTTTCGGAGTATCTATGTGCTCACTAATCTTTTCCGTGATTGCAGAAGTTGTTATGCAAAACAAAGAAGGAGAAATCATTATAAATACAAGTTTCAGATCCTTATTTTGTTTTATATATGTAAATGATAACCTTATTTGCGTACACAAAAGTCGGTTACACTAAGATTTAGGTAAGTTTAGTAATAAAGGTGATTCTTCACCATTCAATTTAGAAGAATCTATTAAAAGAGTAATTTAGTTTTCAAATTCAGCAATTATATATGAAACAGGTTTTATAGAAACTGATTGGTATCAAAAACCAACTTCTACAGGTCTTACTCTAAATTTGATATCTAATAATCACCTGAACCACAAAAAAAAGTATTCTTTTTCTAGTAGATAGAGCTATGAAGCTATCTGAACCATTAATTCACAATGAAAATATTTCTTATATCGTTACAGTCGTTACTCGTTGTTACAATCTAATGTGACTGTAACATTATAGTGAAATGCATTAATGTTTTAAAAATAAACGTGATTTCTTTGACGATTTCTGAAGCTCAAAACCAAAGACCACAATAAAAACCAACTTTAGTACTATTTGGGTCTGTGATCTTCTAAACTTATTACAGTCTTGGATTTTAGGCTATTACGTCCTAGTTGTTGATACTTCAGGCCTTAGATCTTGTGTACAAACGTTTAATGTAGTAAGTGCGAATTTTCTTAATCACGTATGATGTATACTGCATGTTTTGTGACACAAATATGTTCTTTTTTTTTTGTTAACGTAGAAGTTTTAATGTAGCTATTATCTTTTAGTGGATTGTATCAACGCTTCGAAAATAAACATGGTTTATTTCACAAACTCTAAAGCTCAAGACCAAAGGCCACATGAAAAACCAACTCTAGCATCAAACTCTAGTATTTGATAGCTGCGATGAACGAGGGTTGTAATGACTTTTCTATCTCCCAAAGTATCGCTAGTGTAATTCGCAAGTCATAGAAGCGGAAGAATCAAAGTAGTCAGCCGTGTCACCCATCTCGCATTGAAGCACAGGGGTAGCAAATCGATCGGATCAGGAGATGACACCGCGAATAAGGAGGGGTGGCAGATCGTAACCGACGAACGATCTTGTCTAGTGAAACGACGTGCGCCGTATGTTCCTTGCATACCAATCTATGCATACATATATGTCTGTCTGCATGTTGATGTGAATGTAGTGGCGCTGCGAGGACAGGAAGAGGACCCCAGGCTGTCAATTTTAGGGGATGTTCGGCACTTTCATGAATGTGGGAGTAGGTGTACGTAAAGAAGTTGCAGTACATATGTACGTGTGCACTACTTACATCATATATTTCTCTTGTCTGAGCCGTTCTCTTTCATCAGTATATACACCCTTCGTCACTCGCTTCTCTTTCCGTACCTAGAATCAGCGGTAGCTCCCCGTCTAAACTTTCAAGTGAATGGCGTGCCTCATCTCCATCATGACGAACACCCCGGGTTAGAGTTTCCACCACGAAACGCTTTGAAACCAACCGCAAGACGAAGCAAGGCGTCCTTCTCTCATTCCACAAGAGAACACTGCATTCTCACCCAAGTTTCTCTGCCTAGGGTGCTGAAGGCATACAATACGCCCGACCGCTTAGTTCTTCCACTCGCAAGAGGATCCTATCGAAGCTTCGATTTCTCGTCGAAAAGAGGAAAAGTAGGTTTACTCTGCACTTCTCATGAAATCCTAGCTTTTATGGTATAAGAATGCAAAATATTTCTTGATTCATTATGCGCAGGAACACAGAAAATAATTGGACTCATGTTTGCTGCGTCTCATATTTCTACAAGTAACGACATTGTCTATTGTATGGGTGCGCGCCAATTATAGTTTGATTTTTAGATCAGGCTAGAATAATTCCAACATTTGTTGATGAACTAATTCCTTATTAACAGTAATCGCTTAGTAGAGCAAATTTATGAAGGCGTAGCTTTTTACGTACTTCAAGAGGATTAAATGTATGTTTGCAGAGTTTGCCGATTATTATCTTTCACAAAAACTATTTGGATACTATTATGAATATCATAATGATAATTGAAGCATATCCGATCGATCCTAAATTCTTAAATGAGCCTAATATTGCTTTGATCATTAACGATTACATAGTCGATTTGTTTGCAAGGATTCATCTTGTATAATTATGTTTTAAGGGATTCTCTTTACAAATAAGCGCATTGATCACCATCCGGAATTTAACTAGTAACAAAAAGTTATTTCTATTTTAGCGGTTCGTATATATTTCTACTTGTTATACTACACGAGTGATGTGGTCGATATAAACTAAACTACTAAAAAAGTTCGAAATATGTCTCATTTCAGAAGGCATTTTTTAGAAAAAATGTTTTGTCAAACTCCTACTTGATGTTTATTGTAATGTTCACAGGTCTTAATTCATATTTTAAACAAAAGAACTGGAAAGTTTTTTTCGAAATGTTTTCAAGTCCCCATTGGATTTATGTTCCAAAAAGTTTCTGCTAAAAAAGGATGTGATTCGAACTCTTTTGGTTCTTTAGTTACATTTCAGAAAAAAAATTTTCAAACATAAATCACATGAGCACTTTAAAAAAATTCACAAAGAATGAAATTAAACTTCTCTAATAGTTTTGTCCTCGAAATTAATCAGGACTTACAAAAGTTTAAACAACGAAGGAAAACGTGGGGCTTCATCTAGTATTCCTATATGAATTTTTCTATACTCTGAAAAATGGAATTAATATTATATGAAATTAATTTGTCTTTATTTTTCGCGAAAACGACAAAAACACGTTAAATATGTTTCATTTGGTATCACTCGTGAACAATAAACTGTTGCAGTTAGCTTTTAATAAATTTTTAATTAAAAAAAATAAAAATTTGTTAGATAGCAGAAAAAATATCAATTTATTGTTCAAAAGTCCATAAAGTATCATCTACAGGCTTTTGAACGATACAGAAATAATGAACGGTAGATTATTAATTCTCATCCAATTACATTCTCGTATTTTCATTAAACTCAATTTATCGATTTTTGATATCATATAGTTGAAAAAAAAAAGAAAATCTTCGATAAATTAATTAAATTTAATTGGGAAGCAAAACACGCAATTAGCTAGCTGTTTATTAATTACTAAAAAGGTACCTCGGGGGGTTTATTTTTCCACTTGAAAGGAAATTCAAATATGACAAATGTCTTTCATAATTTGAACAAGAAAATATTAGTAATAACATATTATTTAGTAAACGGTAAATAAAGCGCGAAAAAATAATCTAATAAATTATATCAAACCTACATCCCGAAGAATTTAAATCAATTAATATAATTTCACACAATAAATGAATGCACTTTCTCTTTGTCTAACATGACAATTCTACAATGTTTGATATTAACAAATCTTTAAAAAAAGTTTTAGTTTCTTTAATTATCTTCAATTTCACAACAAGCTTTAATTACACAATTTGAATTTATATTCTATTTATAAATACCTATACACTGAAATTACAATGATGCTAAGAATTCTCTAAAATCCGATTTGAAAATATATAAAAGTACTATTTTGAAATATTTTCCAGCAAACAAATATCTACGAACATGAAATGAAAAATATTCGCGACTTCCTTTCGAGGGATATTCAGAAAACCCTGTTTCGAAAGTATTGATATCGAGAATTTTCAGTTTGCTTAGCACTACAGGGAATATCTAGGAAAGTTCTATATAGAAAATCCTTCTCTGGACTTAAAGCGAAATTTTCTCTCGAAGCAAGAGGTAGTTTTGAAATATTTTCGGGCACGGATACAAGAATAGTGTTGAGTGTGCAAGTTTACGATACACCTCGTGTGTTCAAGGATTCAACTTTATAGCATCATCTACGCGATCGAATTCCATTCAGGCTCAAACCGTGTTTTACAATGATCGTTCTTCCATAATTCTCAAACTATTGCCCAATACGAAAGATAAAAAAACAAAAATTTAAGTTATTTTACCTCTTCGCGTAATACTTTTAAAAATAGTGAATGTGAAATAAAACTTTTAAACCATTAAAAACTTAGAGACTAATAACTAAGGCTATTCTCTAGTTACATGAAGTTTTTAAAATGATGATTGTTAAAAATTATTTCTGAAATTGCAAAAAATATTTCTATTGTTAATCGTCACTAATTTTGGAGAAAAAAATATTTTCGATTAAAATGGCTTATTTAACAATAATTATGTAGAGTTTCATGTGCTTGCTTCCTCTTTATGTAAAAGTTGTAATTCTTATTTAATTCTAATGTTGCAGGGCTTCTTTTCTGGAACGTTTTTGTTAAAAAAAAATGTATTTCTAAAAAATATTGTTTATAAAATGTACGCAAAAGATTTGTACATAATATTTTGAGGAATGAAATTAGCCCTGCAATATTAGAATTGAATATTTAATATGTAATTTTTTTTCTAAATTTCACCTCCAGTTCTCTTTTAAAATTTGTTAGGATTATAAATGATTTTTCCTTACTTTCATGGATCGTAATTAACAATGCTTATTTTGAGCTTCAGATAACTATTTAACATCCTTAATAGGTTAAATAATCATTTAAATATGAAGAATGAAGGTTTATTATGAAAGTAGTTTACATTTCTCACACTTTTTTCGATAAACTAGAACAGAGAACCCAATGCCTTTCATTTTTTTTAAATCTCTTTTCATTCTTTTGAATTGGGGTTAATTTTTGTAAATTTCATTCGAATTCCTTTGAATTTATGTAAATTACTTTGAATTTCTTTAAATTCTTTTAAATTTCTTCGAATTTTCGGTATTCTTTAGCATGCCTTTAAATTATTTTGAATTACCTTAAATTCATCTAAATCCACTCCCGTTTCGTTTAATCAATCAATGAAATATTTTGAATTCTTTTAAATTCATTTGAATTTACTTGGAATACAGCCTCCCTGAATTCTTATTAAGTTATCATGGATTTTTTTAGTTTAACGTGCTTTTTTAATTCCCTTAAATTTTTAAAAATTAATTTCAAATTTAATGAATTGAATGTGTTTTCAAAAAAATTATTTCAATTTTTTTCAATTTAATTTAATTTTTATTAATGTACATTAAATTTTTGTGAATTTCATCAAATTCTTATAACTTTCCATAAATCTCTTCAAATCCATATTAAATTATTAGAAATTTTTGTTCAAATCATTTAAATTTAGTTGGAATTGACCTTGAAATGTCATACGCAATGATCAAAGCAATTATCCGGATGTGTGTGTGTGACTTTTTCGTGAACACGATAACTTGAAAACAGTTGACAGAAGGCTTTCTTAAAATATTTACTGCATTTTTCCAGGATGCTATGGAAATGCATAATACTTGAAACACGGTTTTTAGTAGTAAAATTATTTTCATTAACATAATTTAAAATTGATACAATAACAAAAAGGATTCCTTGATTCTAGGTGAATCGATTGAACTATAATATTATTACGCTTTGTTGAAGAGTAAGGAAGTTATGCTTATTTATAATATTTAAAACATCTCTTTCAAACAGAAAAACTTTTTTCATCGACATAATTCAAAGTTGATGCATGAATAGGAAAGACTTTTTGATCATAAATTTTTAAATGAAATAATTCTTACCATTTTCGTAAGAAAAATCCTTAAGCTGAAAAAGTGATTGAGTGCGACAGAACTTCCCCCTTCTCTTTTTCATCTCGAAAAATTACTATTTCAAATACAAAATTTGATTTGTCTGTTTTGTCATTGTATCTAAAAATTTGTTGCATTATTTTGTAATTTTGTATTTTTTGTAAATTTATATTTTTATATTGTTTAAAATAAGACCTTTATTTTGTCTATTACATGAAAAATAACGTAAGCTTCCACTATGAGAAGGCAAATACATTTGCTAACGGGAAGCAAAGTGCTCGTGAAATGAGCACTATATAAATATAAATACAATGTGGAAACACACAAGATCGAATTCACAGATAGTTTTTAAATTCTTTGGATTTTTTCAACTTTTTCTGATTTCTTTTTAATTCACTTTGATTCTTTTAAATTTACTTGAATTCTTTTGAATTCACTTAATTCTACTCAATTAAATAGATTAAAATATTTTTCCTAGATTTATTTTTAATTCTGCCTGAAGTCTTTCAGGCATATTATGTCATTGTTTTGAATTCTTTTGAATTATTTCAAACCGGATTCAATTTAACATAAATCAGTAAAATAATTTTCGATTTTGGACTTCTCATAAATTTTACTTTTTTCAAGTAAATTAGACTGTAATACCCTGCTTATTTTTTGTTTCCTTCTAAAAGCAACAATTTTTCGAAAGCGTCGTTCATTCTACCCTTTCTCAAGTTCAATATGAGTCCTGCGGTACTAAAGAATCTTCCGTAAACTAACCCTGACATAGTTAAATAAATTAACCCCAAACAGTGAATAAAAATGGTTGCAGAAGCAATAAAGTTTATTGATCTTTATCAAAAAGACTTGTAAACTGTATTTCAAAAGTAACTAAAAAAAGTTACGATTTTTATAGTAACTGTAAAGGTACAAGAATTACTTTGGAAGCCTTATCCTTATTAAAAAAAGTAATTAGTTAAAAGAAACTAGTCACTTTCCATCACTAAAGAGAAACTTAAGATATTTTTAGAATTTATTCTACACGAAATATATAAAAAAGAAATCTATCCTTTTCAAGCCTGATAGCATTATTGATAAACAGAAAGGTCTTCTATTCAAATCCAAGGGACAGCAGTATAAATATATTCTGAAAAAATCACAAGTTTATCGAACCTTATTGCCTTTGCGTTTGATCGAAATGGAATAGTACTAAAAAAGACAACTCCTATGAAATCCAAATCTTCAGATTTTATTTTCTCAAATTAGTACTTTCACATAAAAGTGAAGCCTTCTTAGAGATCATGGAGTACTTTATTTCCTCGGGCAGTATAAGTTTACGTACTCCTTGGCATAAAAACTGTTCATCATATTGCTCTCTATATTGGTAGCTGGTTTGATCGTTTCCTTAGAAATGGAATTGTCAGGTTGGTTCTTTAGGTACGTAACCGTCCCAGGAGTAGTCTTTGTCGTAAGGGAAAGGCACTCCCAAGTGCCTTCCAGCTATCGCCATTTTTATCTTTACGAGCATCCTTATCGGCGGCGAATCAACTATGAATCTCTCGTAAAGCCTGAAAAGAACCTCAAGATCCATTACCCCGTCAGAGGATGGAATTGAAGGTGGGGAAAAAGGCGCGTAGAGAAGAAAGAGGAGTCGTCAGTAAAACTGAAATAGGAAAAAAATTGAGTCCATTGTCTTTCGTCGCTGACAGCTGTCACGAAATAGTATATTATGCACCAAGGGTGAAAAGAGGGACTTTACTGTCGAAAGTATGTTCTCAGCACGAGTCCTAGGCGAGCGAGCACGAGCCGCAGGCAAGTATGCAGACCAAAGACTCGCAACAAATGCATAGATATGGCCGTGTTTACCATGCCTGTGGAGACAACCTTAGGTGTCGCTTTTTAAGGTCATGAGTATGTAATGACCATTATTAAACGTTTCCTAATTTAAAAATGTCTAATATCATGTTTAAGGAATTTTCCGGGTGTACAAGTGTGTAGATGTGTGTGTGTACGCGTGTCACATTTTTTTGTAAAGATAATTTAACATAATTTAAAGTTGATGCAAAAATGTAAAACATTCCTTAAATTCAGACGAATCGATTGACCTATAATAATGATACATTTTATGAACGACTAAGGAAGTTATGGTCATTTATATTACATAAAAAATCGATATTTATAATAAAAATTTTCTCATTCTAATAATTTAAAGTTAATTCGAGAATAGAAAAGATGCGTTGATTTAAGACAAATAGATTGACCTATAATATTATCACATTTAATTGTAAAGAAATGAAGCTATATTATTGCATAAAATTAAAAAAAAAAATTTTTACAGTTATAATTTTTTCATTAGCATAATTAAAAATTGATGCAAGGACAGAAGAGATTCCTTGATTCGAGGCAAATTGATTAGGCTATAATATTAATACATTTTACAGAAGAGTAAGGAAGTTATGCTCATTTATAATATTTGAAAAATCTCTTTTAAACAGAAAGAAATTTTTCGTCGACATAATTTAAAGTTGATGCATGAATAAAAAAGACTTTTCTATCATAAATTTTCAAATAAAATAATTTTGTCATTGTATTAAAAAATTTTGTTTTATTATTTTGTATCTGTATTTTTTGTAAATTTCTGTTTTTAAATTTATCAAAATGCAAGCTTTAGTTTGTCTATTATTTAAAAAATTACTAATGCTTCCTCTATGAGCAAGCCAAGTGCTCGTGAAATAAGCACCATATAATTATAGATACAAACAAAGTGGAAACACTCGAGATAGAATCCACAGCCAGTTTATTTCAAAATGCAACTATTGAATTTTTCATTGAAACTTGATATTTTTTTATTAAAAAAACTGCTGGTTTGGAAGTTGAACTAATTAGTTAAAAATTAATTTTATTGGTTGAAGATTAAACTATTTTGTTGATAATATAATTTTTTTTCGTTCAATTAATAATTTTTTCAACTGAAAATTTAACAATTCTATGTTTGGCTGAAAATTAGTCGTTTTTAATTGGAAATTCAACTATTAAATTTTTAAATGAGGATTCATCTTTTTTTATTAAAAAGTCAAATACTGGATTAAAAGTTAAACTACTTTCCTAAAAATTCATTTCATTGGTTGCAGATTTAACTATTTTGTTGAGAATTCGTTGTTTTTCAGTTCGAAATTTATTTAAAAAAATTTTAATAATATTACTATTAGTTACGAAATGATAGTTTTTAGATAAATTCAACAATTTGTATAAAATTTATGTTTTTTTTTTGTAGATACTTCTATTTTAATGAAAAATTAATGTTCTTAATTAAAAATTCATCTTTGTAGTTTGAAAATTTGTCTCTTCAGTTCATTTTAGTGAGAAATTCATTGCTTTGGTTAAAAATTTAACTATTTCGTTAATAATTTGTTTTTTTCTTTGGTTAGAAATAAATTTTTGTAACTGAAAATTCAATCATTCAATTTTTTGTTGAAAATTAAGCTTCATTAGTTGAAGATCTATCTTTCTGGTTGAAAAAATATCTATATAGTTAAAAATAGATAGATCGCTTTTAGTTGAAAATCCAGTAATTTGAACATTTATGTATTTTTTTGTAAATTTGTCTTTTTTGTTAGAAAGTTAATCTTGATTGAAAATTCAACTACTGGGTTGAAAGTTGAACTACTTTGTAAAAAATTATTTGATTAATCAAAAGAATTATTTTATTGGTTGAAAATTTACTACCTTGTTCAAAATTAGTTTACTTTTCTTGATGATTTATTTTTTCAATTAAAAATTTGATTAAAAATTCAACTTTTTTTTTTTAATTTGTCTTTTTGGCTTGAAAATTTAGATGTTTGGTTGAAAATGAAAATGCTTTTGGCTTAAGTTTATTCTTTTTTGTTTGAAAATTTTTGCATTCGGTTTAGTTAAAATTTCATTATTTATATCATTCATCCTTTTAGGTGAAAAATTCATCTTTTTAATACAACTTCTGTATAAAATTCATAAATTTTCTGAAAATTCTTTGAAATTCCTTCAAGTACCTTGAAATTGTTAAAATCCTTTAATATCTCTGATACTTTTTTAAAATCGTTTTATTTTAAATCCTTAATCCTGAAATCTATTAAAACTCTCGAATGTTGTAGAAATACTCTAAAATTTCTGGAAAACTCTCAATTTTTTTTAACTCTTAAAATCTATAGAATTTTCTATATTTAAAAATGATTGAATTCTGTTCAAATCCCCTAAAATCCCTAAAAAAACTTTTTAATTTTTTGAAATCCCTTAAAGTATATAGAAATTCCTAATATTCTTATGGAATTTTTTTTTAACCGATAAATATCTCAAATATTGTAAGCTTTTTTAAGATATTCGAAATAATTTAACACTTTCGGAATCAAGAGGAAGTAACTGGGCAACCATGTAAATTTTTTTGAATTCAAGATGCTATTAAAATCGGGATGTATCGGTTCTGGATCTGAAACATCTTCAGGGACCGATGTTGTTGTTGCACTATATTCTTTCAAATATTTAAAAAATTCTAAAATTCCTTAAAGATTATGGAATCCCTAGAAAATCCCTTGAAATTTTTGAAATCTCAATGTTTTTAGAAATCTTGTAAAACATCGTAAAATATTTCAAATTTCTTGAAACCCATTGCCCTTAAGGCTCATGTAGGAGGCAATGTAACCTAGAAAAACCCACCTGAAAAAATCAGTTTCAAATGCTAGCCCATCGAATGGTTATCGTAGGACAATTTTCTTCCTTCAGAAAGCTCAAATACATATTTAAGGGCCAAAGTCCGTTAGGATCGTCAATACTTGCGAAAAATACTATTGAATTATGAAATATCGCATTCCGAGCTTCCAGAGTAAAAGGAAACAGAAACTGTGTAGATCGTAAGAGTATAGCGTGGTGTAGCTACCAATATTCATTAAATTGATTGTGCCCTACACACATTGCAGCTATTACAAATAACTGAAGTTAAATTTATATAACAATTAAATACTTTAATTTGTACAAATATATTCTGCGTATTTGTCGCGTCAGTATAATGCGTTGCACCGGTGATCCGTCTAGAG
>JAUELO010000346.1:1241672-1254777 GCA_032357855.1 Amphibolips quercusostensackenii
TAACTTGACTGACGCTCCTCTTGCCCAAGAGAAATCATACCTCTGACTTGCGGTACATCCACCTCTGGAAGGCTTTCCGGTGAGTGATATTATTACCGTGTCCAGTTTCCCTAAAGCCTCCAACAGGCTCACGTACACACGTGTATAAATGACCACCGTCCTTCCCTTTCGGACCAACTTGCCCAGAAAATCTTGATCGTCCTTTCGATTTGAAATGCAGGTTCCTTTGGTCCTTTGGTCCTTTCAAAAGCCGAGAGCATGGAGCTTAGAAATAAAGTGTCGCTACGCGAATTGAATGACCACCCTCCAACTGAAAAGGTCCTTTCCATATTTCTTAGCTGGGTGAAAGCTATAGAGATGTACACACAAGTATGCCCGGCTAAGGGAAAATAAACACTTTTAAAGGAAATTGAGAAAGTTGAATATTTTCTGGGAGAAATTGCACGGAAAAATCAGACTCGGTTTGGGAGGACTCATGATATGCGAGGCGACGGATCCATTGGGGGTGTGAAAAGTGGATATCAAATATCAGAGGAATATCGAAAGATTCTATTGATGAGGAAGTGGAAGCAACTCAGATGACAGGCACTTCAGAAATGTATTGAGTGACTACATCCGGAGTTCTTTCTCCATTAACAGATGTCGATAACACTTGTGATTTTGTCGTCGAGAAAGACAATTTGAGAGCTATAATAACACTGGTGAATAGAGGTTTTTTTTCTGAAAAAAGGATATCAGTTTATGTCTTGCTCATCTGAGAAGTGATTTACAGAATCAAATCTCAACTCCTCCATGCAATATGCAGGGTGGCCGAAAGAAATCACTTTCAAAATTCCCTGGCCTTTTCCGGATTTTTTTTTTATTAGTTTTTCACTTTACATGATGATTGATATTCAAAGATCACAATTTTAATCTGGTAAAATTTTTAGCATAGAATCATGTATAAACGGAATAAAACTTCAAGCTTTCAGACTGAAATTCCAAAATTTCAAATTGATCTGTTTATTCAAACAAAAAAAAAAATACTTTCGTACCATAAAAGATGAATTTATAATCTAAAAGGACAAATTTTAAACAAAAGAGTAGAATTGTCGACTAAAAAAGATGACTTTGTACGAAAATACTTAATTTTTTGACCAAATAATGAAATTTTCAACAAAATAGTTAAATTTTCAACCTACAAAGATGAATTTTAAATCAAATAGATGAGTTTTTCAAAAGACAGTTGAATTTTTGACAAAAAATATGAATTTTTAGCCAACACAGGAACTTTCTACCAAAAAAGATAAATTATCAACTAAATATTCCAATTTTTAAACAATAAAAGGTAACTTTTATCAAAAAATAGACGAATTTTCAGCCAAATGGTTAAATTTTTAAGTCTAAAAGATGCATTTTTACGAAGACAGTTGCATTTTTAGCACGAAAGGTTGAATTTTCAACAAAAGGATAAATTATCAACAAAAAATGTAATATTTGATATTTTATCCAAGAAAAAAACAAATTTTCAACCAAATAGTTGAATTTTGATCCATATAGTTGGATTTTAAACCTACAAAGATTATTTATCAGAAAAACGTAATAGTTGATATTTCAACCAAAAAGATGAAATTTCTATATGAAGAAATTAATTTTAAAACAAAAAAGTCAAAGTAATAAAAATTATTAAACTTTTAAGCGAAAAGATAAATTTTCTGTGAAACACTTAAACTCTCAACCAAACAGTTGAAATTTTAACCAACAAAGAAAAAAATTTTAAGACAAGAAAATTTGTTTCCTGACAAAATAAATGAATTTTTAACAAGAGATCAATTTTTAATAAAAAATAAAAAAGTTACATTTCCAGTGAAAAATATGAACTAAAAGAAAATTAACAATTTTTTAACAAAACAGTTCAATCTTTAGTTATAGACATGAAATTAAAAAATGACTTTTTAAGAACGTTGTTTAACCTTCAACAAAGTAGTTCAATTTAAAAAAAATATATAAAGTTTCAACCGGTAATGTAATTTCAACCAGAAAGAATTTTTATTTCCAATCGAAAACAGTTAAATTCAACTGAAAAAATGAATTCATCAAAGAATAGTAGAATTTTAAAGTAAGCAAGATAAAAGTTACATTTTCGACACTAAAATATGAATTTTTAACAAAAACTTAAGTTTTTACCAAAATTGTCGCATTTTTGATCTAAAATGTCGAATTTTTAAAAAACATGTGCAATTTTCCCAAAAAACTTTTTCGTTGTTTCTGAACATCATTATTTCAGGACCATAATCTTAATTTTGTATAATTGTTAACATAGAATCTTTTATAAATGGAATAAAAAAACTTTAAATGAAAATTAAACAATTTCTAGTTTATTATCCTTGATAGTACGTTAAATTAAAAATTATATTGTTATAATATATTATGTAATATTCTATTATGATTATAATAGTATATTTATTGTTTATCTTATTATAATTCCCTGATTGTCCCTGATGCCTAGGTTTTCCTGGACCTAAAGCCACTCTGAAGATGGAATAAATTTCAAGTAAGTTGGTATAGAAACAAATTAGGATTATTACATATAAAAAATTAGGTTAGAGTTGCTCTGTATGTCGAATGAAGTCCGTTTTTTGACATTTCGACTTTTTGCAATAAAATAAACAAGCAGGCTTTTCTGTATCGCGTAGTAAAATATTAACATATTCCATACAATCGTAAATATTTCCGAAAATTCCATAAAATTTTATTACCCGCTGTATAGCGGCCTGGTTTTGTTCATTTTATCACCAGAAGTCCAAATGTAAAAATCGATTAATATGAACTTGATTCTATATGCGGACTTACGGGACAGAATTTTATGTAAATTCTGTAAAAATTCCAGAGCATTTATAAAGAAATCCGAATTTCCTTATAAGTTTCTTCGCAATTCTATAAAAACTTCAATAAACTTTTATATAATTCGTAGAAATGCCCTGAAGATTACTTTAAATTTCAAGTGAAAAAAGAATGTTTTAAACATTCGAGGAATTCTACGTTAAATACAAATTTGCATATTTTATGAAAGTTTGCAAAAATATATAGCTTTTATAAAACATCATCTCTATATTTAAATTTATTAAATCTGACTAACAGTTATTCAAATTTAACTGATATTCAATTAAATAGATGGACAGATTCTATTTATCACAATTCGTACAATTTAACTAGTATTTTGTAGAAAAACTTATTAAAATATCATTAAAAAACAATTGTACTAATTCTGTACAATCAAATAGACTAAAAATTTGTTTCACTAATTTTATCAAGCCTTCTTTCCACTGGAGATGTTTTATAAATTTATTAATTATTAACCTCCATGAAAATATTACATAGGGTCATTAGTAGGACAGTTCCCATCCGAGTATAATCAAGTTAAGCGCTGCTTAACCTTAAAGATCGCACGAGAAGCCTTCAACAATTTCATACGTTCAAGAAGACACGTCGAAATTACACACAAATTTGATATCTACCTTTTACCTATTTTTTTCTGAATGGCGTCTCGTTGTTATATGCAATAAAATATTTACCTTAGCCTACATAAAAGTATCTAGAATTTCTTGACACTTTATTATTTTTAATTTATTTATAATTTATTTATATAACAAGCTGATGATCTAATTACGAATTATATCAAATATATTAATAGTATATTAACTTTCAGTTTAGTGCTTTCCCTACAATTTTTGGAAGTTTTCCAGAGAATTTTTCCGAAATGTATTTTTTCAGAGTGTTTGATGATAAGGCAATTAAAAATTTTCGGTTTGTCCCAACAACATATTTTTGCACGAACAATATAAATATGTATTTTTGTAACTTGCCTCAAATTAGCGTATAAAAATAGGCAATTTAACTTTTTTCTATCAAATGAATCAGGATAGAGTTATTTTTTCAATTTTTTGAAAAAGATATTGCGAAATTAGTGAAAATTACAATGTTTTTTTTTTAATATGAATGAATTCTAATGTGCTGAACAATTTTTAATATCCTTTTCCTAAAATAGATCGCATTAAATTATCACTTATATTGTCAACATTTTTGTCTGCATGGTGCAACATGCTTAGATTTAAAACAAAATTGTTGGAAAAATTTTAATATTTTTTCTGTGAAGAGAAATATTTTTGTGTAATGTATGAAATAAGTAATCATAAGGTTTCTATCAACTCCAATAAAATATATATTTATTAGATTTTTATTATTATTATCCTCAAGTGAAGATGTCTTTGATTGTTTCTATTTTTTATCAACTTCTTAAAATGTTTATTCTTTTCAGAATTAATTCACATTTTAAGAAAAAATTGAAATCTGCACTATGTGTATGACATTTTCTTAATTAATTAATAAGATAAGGTAGAAAAGGTAGATTTTGTGACAAAAGAAAAAAATTCCAGATCCTAAATAAAATTTCCAAGTTTCCAGATTTTTCCTGGTCCGCTAGATACCCTTTTTTTTAGTACTTGTTGCTAAAGTGTAAAACATATTTTTTTTAAAGTTATGAAGATTTTTTGGTTTTTACAATTGCAAAAATTTTTAATTAAAAAAAATTCTTTGTGGATTTAAAAAATAAACTTAGCTCTTTAACATTCCTTAAAATCAGTTCAAATTATTCAAATATATTAAAAATGACCTAGGATATTTTAAAACACTCAAAAACTTTTGAAATTTCTAAACATTTTTAACAGATCAAGAAAGTTTTTTTTCATTTAAAAATATACTCTGAAATGTTAAAATTTTTTAAAAATTCATTCAAGTTATCGATGTTAATTAATAATTTCTTAAAATATTTTAAAATATCCTAAAATCCTTAAAACTCTTGAAAATCTTTGGAAATACCTTCCCCAAAATATTTTTAAATCTTTAAAATTTTTAAATATTAAAATTCCGTGAAATTACACAACGTTACATTTGTATTATAAAAAAATTAAATTGAATGGCAAGTTTATTCAGAGGGATTTGAATAAAACACCAGTCCGTTTGTTTCAATACGAATCAATAATCTCTAGTCCTTTTAATCAAAATAATCCACTGATTTGTGTAACTCAATCAAAAAAGAGAATAGCTGGATAAAGTAGAAAGAGAATATTGTGTGTGAGGGAGAGAGAAAGAAAGAGAAAGAGGAGCGAATGGAGAGCAAGTGATGATCCGAGTAAGCAAACAGACGCGTCAAAGCTTGCGTCGACTTTATTGTCGCCTCATACTCTCCCAACAACTAGGAATGGATTCACTATCCGGAAAACGTATCCCCCTTGTTTGTTTGACTCAGTGCCACCCCTCGATCGCGTTTCGCTTCAGAAACTGGCTTTAACAGTCCACTCTTAATTACAGACGTGGTTATTTCGACTCAACTACGTCTCACTATACCACTCTAATTTCTCTCTCGTATATCCTCTTTTTAATTTTTCTTAAAATTCAACGCATTATTTATCTCTAATTAAAAATACACTTGTCTTACACGTTGGCCGCAACACTTCATTATCAAAATTCATTATCAAAATTCATTTTTCCTGGCAGTTAATATTTAAAAAATTTGTTGTCGATGAAGTAACAGTTTTTGATCTACCTAAAACAAAATAAGTATAATCCATAGCTGTGAAAAAATATATATAACCGTTTTGGTTTAGATAAAGTACCTTATAATATTCCCAAACTGGAAAGTTTACGAATAATGAAAATTACCGACAGTTTATAAAATTTCCAAATAATGAAATTTCCAAGAGAAAATTGATGAATTATGAAATATACGAACTGAAAAATTCCCGAATCATAAAATACCAGAATTTAAACAACTATTTTTTTAATTTATAATAATTATTAAATTATTACAATTAACATATTTCATTAAAAAAATTGTTTAATTGTACAAAAATTGTAATTGTTCATACTTACGAATTTTATCATTCGTGAATTTTCTAGTTTGGATATTTTATAATTCGTCAATTTTCTGTCGGTGATTTTGTTATTTGGGAATTTTTTAATTCAGGAATTTTATCATTAGGAAGTTTAGTTATTCGGAAATTTTATTATTCAGAAGTGTTATTATTCGCGAATTTTCCAATTCGGTAATATTATAAACTGTTCGGAGATTTAATTATTCGGGAATTTTATTATTGGGAAATCTTATTATTCAGAAATTTTATTATTTAGAAATTGTATTATTTGGGAATGTTTCAATTCGGGAATTTTATTATTCGAGAATTTTATTATTCAAACAATTTTTTATTCGGGGATTTCGCAATCCGAGCATTTTATTATCAGGAGATTTTATTGATAAAAAATTTTATCATTAGAAAATTTTATTATTCAGAAATTTTATTATTCAGAAATTTTATTATTCACAAATTGTGTTATTCTGGAATTTTCTAATTCGGGAATCTTATTATTCAGGAATATGATTATTCGGGAATTTTCTCATTCGGGAATTTCATTATCAGAAAATATTAATATTCGGAAATTTTATTATTCAAAAATTGTATTATTCTGAAATTTTTAAATTCAGGAATTTTATTATTTAGAAATTTTTTTATTCGGAAATTTTTCAATTCGGAAATGTTATTATTAGGAAATTTTACTGTTCAGAAATTGTATTATCCGGAAATTTTCTAATACGGGAATTTTGTTATTCAAACATTTTGTTACTCAGAAATTGTATTATTTGGAAATGTTCCAATTTGGTGATATTATAAACTGTTCGGGGATTTTGTTATTCCAGGATTTTTTAATTCAAAATTTTATCATTAGGAAATTTTAATATCCGGAAATTTTATTATTTAGAAATTGTATTATTCGAGAGTTTTCCGATACAAGTATTTTATTTTGCGGGAATTTTATTATTCACAAATTTTATTATTCAGCAATTTTCTAATTCAGGAATTTTCTAATTAAAAAATTCTATTATTCAGAAATTGTATCATCAGGGAATTTTATTATAAGGAAATTTTATCATTCAAAAATTCTATTACTCAGAAATTTTATTATTCGTGAATTTCCCAACTTGAAAGTTTTATTATTAGAAAATTTTTTTATTCTGGAATTTCATAATTCAAAAATTATATTATTCGGAAATTTTTTAATTCAGGAACTTTCTTGTTAAAAAATTTTATCATTTGGAAAATTTATTATTCACAAATTGTATTATTCGTGAATTTCATTATTCAGGAATGTTATCAATCAGAAATTCCATTATTCGGGAATTTTATTATTTAGAAATTGTATTATTTGAGAGTTTTTCGATACAAGAATTTTATTTTGCGGGAATTTTATTATTCAGAAATTCTATTATTCAGCAATTTTCTAATTCAGGAATTTTCTAATTCAAAAATTCTATTATTCAGAAATTGTATCATTAGGGAATTTTATTATAAGGAAATTTTATCATTCAAAAATTCTATTACTCAGAAATTTTATTATTCGGGAATTTCCCAACTTGAAAGTTTTATTATCAGAAAATTTTTTTATTCTGGAATTTCATTATTCAAAAATTATATTATTCGGAAATTTTTTAATTCAGGAACTTTATTGTTAAAAAATTTTATCATTTGGAAAATTTATTATTTACAAATTGTATTATTCGGGAATTCCATTATTCAGGAATGTTATTAATCAGAAATTCCATTATTCGGGAATTTTATTATTTAGAAATTGTATTATTCAGGAATCTCCCGATTAGGGAATATTATTTTTCGGGAACATTATTATTTAGAAATTTTATCATTTGGGAATATTGTTATTCTGGAATTTTAAAATTCTGTAATATTATAAACTGTCCGGCGATTTTATTACTCGGGAATTTTTCGATTCGGAAATTTTATTATCAGAAAATTTTATTATTCCGGAATTTAATAATTCAGACATTGTATTATTCGCGAATCGTCCAATTCGGGAATTTTATTATTCGAGAATATTATTATTAAGAAATTTTTCAATTCGGGAATTTCACAGTGTAGAGAATTTTATTTTATTTGTTTTTTTTTATTCTTTAGTCCCGTCGAATATAAAAATTTAAAGTGAATTTAAGAAAAAGTCAAGCAAATGTCAAGCAATGAAAAAAAGTAAAAAATGCATGTTTTTTAGTAAGTTTAAAATGAGTTTAGAGAAATTTAAGGAAATTCGAAAGAATGTAAAGAAAGTTTTAAGCCTAAGGTGCGTTTAAAAGACTTCAGGATTTATGAAACAAAAAAATGAAAACAAAATCTATTAAATTAAGTAGAATTAAATAAGTTCAAAAGAATTAATTTGTATTAAAAAAAATTCTATGGAATTCATTGATGTAATATAAAATCCCGTAAAAGACTAAGATCTATTTTTTTAAGTACTTTTAAATCATTAAAATATTTGAAAATCCCTTTATAATTATTCAGATCTCTTGGGGATGCCTTAAAAATTTTTTTAAACACTCTATCTAATTTTAAATCCTTGCGAACCTTTTGGCTATATTCAATGACATGAAAAATTACTTGTGATATTTAATTCCATAAAATTTTTTAAATCCTTTAAAAACCGTTAGCACATTTTAGAGCTCTTGAAAATTCTAAAAATGTTTTTATAATGAAGAAAAACCTCTAAAATCCCATGGAATACAATAAAATTATTCAAATCTAGTAAAAATGCCTTAGAATACTTTGAAATACTTTGAAATATTTTTAATCTTTTGGAATTTTTTGAAATCCCTTAAACCTTTTTAAAGCTATCATATAATCTTCGGAATTTTTTAAAATGTCTTAAAAATTTGAAAATCCTATGGATTATTTTTAAACTCTTGACATTTATCACAAATATTTTGAAATGTTTTACAACATTCTAAAATATTTTCATTCTATAAAGTCTCCTGAAATACTAGAAAATTTACTAAAATACTTTTAGAATTTTCAATATCCCTTATAATCATGAAAATCTTTAGAAATCTATTTAAATTTAAATCCCTTGAAAATTTTTTAAATTCTTTAAAATGTTTTGGAATTTTTAAAATGCTATAAAATATTTCAAATCCTTTGAAATCTTTTGAAATTCCTTGAATTTTTTAAAAGTTCTTAACAATTCCTACAAGCTGTTAAAATTGTCATAAAATCTTTTAAATTCTTCAAAATCTTCAGAAATACTTACCTTAAAATATTTGAAAATGTTTGAAATCGTATGAAATTGTCAAATTGTCTTTGTAAATCAATTCTTGGAATCTACCTAATATATGAGAAATTCCCTGTAACTACACGAAATCTGATATTATTTTCTGAAATTCCTTAAAATCTTTTCGAAATATCTCAAAACCTTAAAGGTCCTGTGAAATTATTCCATATCTGCCAAAATTATAGAAAGTCTTTAAAAACCTAAAAGATATTGTTTTAAATTTAAAAAAAACCTTTCAACAGTTTTTTCGAATTTTATAATTAAGCTAAAATCATTAAAATCCGTTGGAATCACTTAAAATTATTAAAATCAATTAATTTAGGGTTTATTTAAATAAATTATTTTAATTAAATTTTAATGTTCATTCAGTATATTTTTATATTATTATGGCCGTTAATTCAATTGAAAAGTGCCTAAAGTGATATTTTCATTTTTAAAAATGACTGTATTTTTGCTCCAAATATTCTTGGTAGTTACTTGAATTACTTTTTATATAGAGAATTCCCTAACTTATTTTGCCATTTTTCTTAAATCGTTGACTTTGCCCTGACGTTTTCTAACCAACAAAATTCCCTGCCTTTTTCCTGATTTTCAGTTTTTCTCTGACTTGCGGCCACCCTGGTCTTAAAAATCCTCAGATTTTACATTCCTTTTCTAATTATCTTTCTATGTCCATTAAAAGAAGTGATTTCATTACTCGAGATTGTGACTTAAATGGGCTCTTGAATATATTTGAATGTCTAGAATCTAGATTAAGGAAAAATATAAATGTGTACACTCGACTGTATCCTTATTAATTAAACATTGTATCATAAATTATTTTCAGATTGTAGGATTATTATAATTGTCCTAATTGTCCTACTTAATTCTTGAAGCGATTTATATTTTATTTGAGATTAAAAGTGTCTTGCACTTAAATAGTTTCTGCCACTAAATTACCGAAATTTAATCAAATCTTATAATCTTATATTCCAAGCTTCATTTCCCTAATAAATGAGGTATAGGCAATTATCTCGAAGGTTCGTAGATTACTGTCTTAATAATATATAACATGTCTCAACCCCGATTACTGGAGGATTTAAGATTAAGAATTGAGATCAAATTAGCACTTTAGAGGATTAATTAAAACAAAGATTGTGAAACTTCAAAGTCCACATAAGCGTGTTTGAAAAACGATAAATCAGACTAAGCCGGGACTTAAGCTTGGCTTGAATTTTACGAGAGGTGAGTTGCACCTGAGGTAGTTAGTGTAGCAAATATATCGCTATAACAATGTGTCTTGTATAAAGATAAATAAAGCAAGAGAATGAAAATTTATTTTCCTTCAGAAAATATATCTCCCTAGCGATATCACTTTTCGTCGAATCTTCATCTTTTACTCTTTCCTTCTGGAACTATAAAGCAATGCAGTGTTTCTGATTGGCCATTGGGTTCGGAGAAACTTATGATGCTCGAATCGACTCTCGTTTCTGCTGTGCTTTTCGAGGGACTTGGAAAATGTAACGAGCTTCATGGGACAGTCAGGATTTTTGTTCGCGGATGAGAATGAAACGAAATTGGAGTTGGAGCACCAATTCGAGCGGGCACGATCGTCAGGGATAGACAATGGAAAGAAGGAAAAGAGAACAAAGTCGAGAGGCTTACAATCTTACATTTTATAAAAAGGGATGTCAGGGTCCCTAGGCTACTGCTTGCAGATGGAAACCCCGTGATAAGAGAAGCTTTTTTCTCGATGAGATAAATATTAGTCTAAGTTATCAATAAATTGTACTTTAGGGATAAGGGTTTGCAGAAAAAGGAAACAAGGTGTATTGAAACACTCAAAATCATTCATTATTAAATCCGTCCTAAAAGTACCCCACCTTGTGCTCTAAGTTTGTACCTAGTTATGCCACGGTCAAAAACAAGTATTTACCGTTTGCGGGATGTGGTCATAGAGGAAAAGGAAGACCTTGGGATTTTAAAAACTGTGGTTTCGGAAATTTGGAGACTGATTTGTAGAAGAGTGTCGATGGGGTCCTTTACCACAACGCACCTGCTTATTCGTACCAGCTTATTCAACAATTTCTGGTAAAACGCTCCTTTGCACAACTTCGGCAGCCCCCATATATTTCTGACCTAGCTCTCTGTGATTCCTCGCTGCTTTGCAAATGGAAATATCGTCTAAAAGGAAAACGATTTTATGGTGTGGAGGAAATAATAAGAGGGAAAAATTTGAAAAAAAGCTTTAAATTTTTTCATAAATAAACAAATATGACGATAAAAATAGCTATTTTTTCTATTTGACGTTCTCGGTGCTCGCCAATAACACGAAAATTATTAAAATCACGTAAGTTTTATAGAGTAACATTATTAGAAAATATTTCAATATTATATAATTACCAAAAAAATTCGTTCTGAACAAATTCATTATTTTAAGTACGTTTTCTACGATTTTTCATAATTTTGCGTTCCTTCAAGTTATATTTTAAGAAATTCAGATAAAAACAATATAATGATAAAGAAATTTCTTCTTGAGATTTTTATTGTTAATATTATTTACAATTTGTTAATTAATATTATGATTTTTCAAGCAAATTTAATGAACAAACGCATTATTTGGGCATTTATCGACAGACAAAATTCGTTTTTTTTATGTCAACTTTTTATATTAGGAACATCATGATAATTTTTGCAAAGTTTATTATTTTCTTAATCAATTTTATGATTTTTTAAACAAATTCAATAAACAAATGCATTTCGGTGTCATCTGTCGACAAGAAATTTTTTTTTCCTGGATGTCAGACTTTTTAATTTGGATCTTCATGATAAATTAAGCTTCATTCATGATGAGGTGAAAATTTTATGGGTTTTGAAACAAATTTAACAAGAAAATGCATTATTCGGGCACCTGTGGACAAAAAGTTAATTTTTTTGATGTCAGTCTTTTTAATTGGGAACAAGATAATTTCATCAAAATTCATAATTAGTTAACAAATTTTATATATTATATATATATTTTTTAATTTAATAGAGAAATGCCTTATTCTGGCATCTGTCGATGAAAATTTTTTTTTTTATCATTTACACTCACACTTAGTTGATAAATAGTATTATGTTTTAAACAAATTTAATAAACTTATCCATTATTAGGGTATTTGTCGACGAAAAAGTTTGTTCTTTTTAATTTCAGTTCTCTCACTTAAAGTTTTTCTTATTACTGATCATTACTGAGCCTGATTGATGCATTTGCTTATTTAATTTGCTAAAAAAAAATAATAAGAATAATCAAAAAATTATGCATTTTGTTGAAATCATCATAAAGTTCCTTATTTTAAAAATTGAAATCAAAAGAACAAATTTTTCTGTCGACAAATGTCTGATTAATGCATTGGTCCATTAAATTTGTTCAAAAAAATCCTACAACGTTACAACTAATTATGAATTTTGCCAATATTGCCTTAAAGATCGCAACTAAAAGGACTGGCATAAAAAAATGAATTTCCTGCCAAGAAATGCCCGAATGATGCATTTGTTTATTAACTTTTTTTAATAAATCATAAGATTAATAAAAAAATCATTAATTTTGCTAAAATTACCATAAAGTTCTTAATTATAAAAATGGACATCGAAACGAACGAATTTTTCTGTAGAAAAATTACTGATAATGCATTTGTTTATTAAATTTGCTTATAATATTAACAATAACAATCCGAAGAAAAAACTTTTTTATTACTATATTGTTTTTATCCAAATTTTTTGCAATATAACTTGAAAAAACGTAAAATCATAGGAAATCGTGCAAAACATTTTTTCAACAAATAATATATTTATAAACATTTTTTTTTGTTTATTATACAATATTGGGACATCTTAAACTAATGTTACTCTATGAAACTTAGTCGATTTCAACAATTTTCCTCTTATTGACGAGCACCGAAAACGTGAAATAAAAAAAATAGGCATTTTTTTCGTCACATTT
>JAUELO010000346.1:1267027-1280246 GCA_032357855.1 Amphibolips quercusostensackenii
AAAAGTGAGAGGTTGGTTTTTGGTTGACTTTTTCCCCTTTCCTCCCTCTTTTTTCATTTTGGTTATTTTATTTGTCTCTAATGAGCCGAAAAGTAAGGTTGTCTTGTGAAGTGTTTTTACAATTATGAATCTTTTTAATGTATATTTGCATTAAAACTTTTCATGAGAAACTCAACTTCTTTTCGACCTTAAATTAAAAGTTATTAAATTATTTCATGCAGTTATGGCAAGGGTTTTAAATTATCTCAGATTTAACTTTTTTCCAATTTCTGTTAATCTCAACGATTTCGCGATGGTAATGCTTTATGCTTCTTGTTGAATTATCTATATGACCTCTTTTTATGTCTTGTAATCATCCTAATTCGTTCAATTAAGAATTTTTGGTTTACGACAGGACAAGTACTGCCTCTATAATTTTAAATTAGCATAATTTTAACACAAAATAAAATGCTCTTATCAAATCTTCCAATTCAGTCGTATTCTTTTTGTATCTACTAGCATTTTATTTGCAATCAGAAAGATAATATCTATTGAGTACCTTTTATATAATTAAAAGGTTTTAAAGCATTATTTTAAACTCAGTTGCAATAAATGAAAATTGTGTAAGATTTACAAGAAGAATACAAATCTGTTAGTAAATTTTTGTAGGAAAATGTATTTTTGGTATGTTTCCTATTGTTGGTAATAAGTAAAGCTTTTTGTGGTTTATCAATTATATCAAAAACAGAGAAAACCGAGAGGAATTCAGATTATTGATTAAGAGAGAAAATATCATGAGGCATCGTCAATTTTTTTTAATTTCTCCCGAGAATAAATTTTGTCATATTTTATAATAATTAAAATGTATAAACAATTAGGCAAATCAACATATTCGTCTACAAGTGTGGAAAAGCATATATGAGCAAGAGGTAAATATAGATCCCGAAAATCTTTCCTTTATGACAAAGCACGTTTGAAGATTGAAGAGCACATGACGAAAAATACACAGCGTTATTTGACCCACTCCAGTGACCTGAAATTCAAATATATTTTTTTTTCTTGTCACAAAGGAAAATTGAAAGAACACTACTTATCTTTTAATACCTAATTTAAAAAAAAACAGGTACAAACAAATTTGATTTGAAGGGAAACTTTCAAGATCAATTTACAGATTATTTCCTTTAAATTTTGAACCAAAACTAAACTAGTTTCTAAATATAATTATTATTCGAGTAGACCATCATGTATAATAGTTCGAGACACACATGAACAAGAATGCTCGAGTTCAAACACAAAGTTCCACATACTTCATGTAATTAATGACCCTAACATTAACAAGCGTTGCGCGACATTTATTAATTACCTGCTCTAAACGTATGTCATGTATCTTTTTAAACTTCAACCTTTAAAAAACATTATTAATTATTTTTACATGGTCAGTTCACATAATAGAGTCAGACTTTACAGTTCCAGAAGGATCTCAAAACAGTAGGAATAGGGCGATTTTCACTAAAATATGGGAAGAATAGGGGATACATTCTTTTAAATCAAGTTAATAGGTACCATACTAAATTTAATATGAAACGTTTAAGATTTCAAGTCAAAAAAATATTGCATTTTCAACAAAATAGTTGAGTTTTCAAACGAAATAAAATTTTATTTCTACCAAATAGATAAAATTTTAAGCAATAGATTAAATACTAAAATAGATAGACTTTTTACCTCACTAGGTATGGTCCTGTAAAAATCTGTCTTCACTGAGGTGGGAATGGGACTTTATTGGTAGTACTTGCATTTTTCTAGACGTTTGGCCAGGGAAGAGAAAAACTACAGAAAACTATCTCTTGGGCTTACCCAGTTTTACGAATGTCCAGTTTGAAGATAGACATTCGTTGTGTCATACTATTGAATCTGCCGGATTAATTAGGAAAACCGAAAATATTTTGAGCTACCCACAAACAAATATGGTTTAGCCTATCACTGCAATGTTTATTTGCAGGTACACAATCTTGACGTGGTGTTACGTGCAGGTGCTTATAAACCTGACTCTCGGAACGATAAACGTTACGCGTGTGGCCACCACAAATGAATTTCAGGCGAAGGCAAGTAAAACGTATACGTTCGTTGTGAGATAAATCCGGAAGCGGTGTAATTACCTCAAGTATCGTAAATACTGTACAACCGCGTACGCTTCCGCATCGGATCGATTCGCTATTCATGCAGATAGTACCATTACTAACCACCGGTGGAGACAGATACTTTGAAGCATTTTTAAATGCGAATTGAATGCAACTCAACAGCATAAGGACTCGTTTCATGATACAACTAAACCAGAGGGAGTGTTTCAAACAAGCGGATGACCAGCACACAAAGACTAAATCAATATTTATTATTGACAGATTTCATTAGATATATCTCATCACAAATTCCGTGTTAATAATCTCATCAATTTTCAAATAGCTATTTAAATAGTACTTAGAAAAAGCCATATTTAATTTACAACATTTGAATGGCATAATTCAATAATAATACAGTACGGTCCAGAAGTATTAGGACACCTAAAAACTAGCGATTAAAAACATGCACTCGTTTCTTGTAGGATATCTCTTGAAAAAAATATGATAGAATAGTTTCTAAAAAAGCTTAAGCAAAATTATTTTATTTCGCGTCAAACATGCTCTATTTTGTGTGTTATTGATCAATGGTCACTAAGATAGTGAGTGAGATAGAGCGGTCTAACTTATGATTTTGGGAAATTGGTATACTTCAACTTCAACTCCTGGCGCGATCTAGTAAGACAATAGTAAAAAAATTGAAAGCGATGCAAGAATGAACACAAAAATTACCTTCTTGAAATAAGTTAAAAAAACTGTAAAAATGTTGAAAAGTTTTCAAATTATTATTGAAAATAAAGAGACGTACGCGAGACATAAGTCGCAATGTTTATTACCGCAGTAGGCTGCAGTCCCGCTTGACAGAGATTTACGTCTTGCATATGCCTCTACATTTTTAATAGTAAATTGAAAAATAGTTAATATTTTGTAGTTTCTTCAGCTTATTTTTTAGAGAAGATTTCAATGTAAATTTTGCATGACTTTTAATTTTTTTTCCATTATTCACATAGATTTTGTCAGGAGTTGAAGATGAATCATGAAAATTGGCAAAAATCATAAATTAGGCCGGGCTGTATTACTCACTATTTTAGTCTCCTTTTATCAAAACTACTTTAAATAAGGTTCAATCAATGCGGAATTAAAAAAGTATTTAAGATTTTTTCGAAATTATTCTGTGTGATTTTTTCTGGAGATACCTGCAAGAAGTAAGTGCATGTTTTCAAACGGTAGTTTTTTAGGCGTCATTATATTTCTGGACAGTAATGCATGCATTTTTTAATTTAATAGCGATAAAAATTAAAAGATTCCATTTTCTAGGCATTGTTTAGGGGTCCACAACTTTTAATTTGTATTAATATTAATGGTTTTAAATTAGCAACTTATAGCAAGTTACTGCACTTTAAATGAATAATTTTATGTTGGAGCGGTAATTTGTAATCAAACTACTTAATAAGTATTACATTTATGCATTTCAAAAGTAAAAAGTCAGTTTAGATTTAAAGAAAAACTTTATTTTCTAAATGTACAGAATTTTTTTATATTTTTTTCGTGAGCAATTTTCATTTTCCCTAAACGATTAATGTTCAAAGACCAGCATTTTATTCTTCGAACAGTTTTAACATAGATTCGTTTATAAATAGAAAGAAATTTCGGTATTATATTCACAATTTAAGAATTTATTTATATATTTGAAACAAAACAGATGACTTTCTTTTCATAAAAGATGAATTTTTAATCTAAAAGGTCAAATTTTTAACAAACGGTTGAATTATCAGTCAAATAAAAGATTATTTTTTAACAAAATAGTTACATTTTTTCGAAAAGAATTGAATTTTTCACTGCATCGTCAAATTTTCAAACAGAGTGGATTAAAATTCAACAAAAAACAGCGGCATTCTCAAACAGACTTGATTTGTCAATAAAAAAAATTATAAGTTAATAGTTAAATTTTTGATCAAGTAGTTAAATTTTCATTCAATAAAGATGAATTTTTCGCAAAAATGTCATAATTGCATTTTTAACAAAAGAAAAAAGGAGAAGAGCCTAGAAGATTAATTTTCTCTCAAAAAAGACGAATTTTCAACAAAACAGTTTAATTTTCAACAACTCAGTTGAATATTTAACAAAACTCTTAAATTTTCATCCTACAGAGATGAACTTTAAATCAGATCTTCAAATTTTCAAAGAAAAATGATGAAACTTAAAAAAAGTACAGGCATTCTCAAGCATAGAGTTAAATTTTGAACAAAGAAATAAAATAATATTCGCAACAGAACAGTTAAATTTTTGATCAAGTATTTGAATTTTCAATCTACAAAGATGAATTCTTGATGAAAAATTTAATAAATGAATTTTTAACAACAAATAAGAATTTTTAACAAAAAATAAGAATTTTTAACCAAAAATAAGAATTTTTAACCAAAGGTTATGTTTTCAACGAAAAAAGATTACTTTTTAACAAAATAATTTAATTTTTAACAAAATATTTAAATTCTTAACCACACAGTTAAATTTTCAACTACAAAAGATAAATTTTTTTCTTAAAACAAAAGAGTTAAATTCTTAGTGAACAAAATGAATTTAAGAAAAATGAATTTTCAACAAAGTAGTCAAATTTTCAACCAAAGAGTTAAGTTTTTAACTAAGCTGATGAATTTTCTAACTCAAATGTCAAATTTTTTACAAATAAAGGTTTTTTAGTCAAGAGAGAATAAAAATTTCATCCGAATTGTTAAACTTTCAATCAAACATGCAAATGTTCGATTTACTTAAGTAGTTGAATTTTAATGAAAGAGATGAATATTAAACAAACTGTTGAGTCCCCAATCAAGGAAGATTAATTTGCAACTGAACACTTGCATTTTCAGCCACAAATATTATATTTTGACCAAAACAGATTAATTTTGAAATCAAAAACAAATTTTCAACCAAAAAATATTTTCAGTTGGATTCCCAGTGGGCACAAACGTCAAAGAACGTCATTAGAACATTTTAAAAACGTCCTAAGTCAGTCCAAATAACGTTTCTGAAACATACAATGTTCCAGAGACGTTTTAAGAACGTATTTGGTACATGAAACGTTTACAGAACATTATTTGGTCTGACTTAGGACAGTTTTTGAAACGTTCAAATAACGCCTTTTGACTTACACGTCCAAGGAACGTTTTCAGGACGTTCCAATTACGTTCCTAAATCTCGTGCCCACTGCGGGTTTTTAACACCAAAATATTAATTTTATTCCAAAAGTTAATTGCCTGCCAAAATAGTTTGATTTTAATTCAAGAATAAGAATTTTCAACAACAAATTCATTTTCAACCCAAAAAGGATGACTTTTCAAGAAAATTGTTAAACATTTAACCACATAATAAAAATCTTAACGAAAAATATAAAAAATAGGAGAAAGAAACTGCAAAAAAATAGAATGAGAAATACAAGGCAAAAAAATTATTGAAAAGAATATTAGGCCAGGGTATTCGAAAAATAATGTTTTCGAAATTCTTTAATTTTTGCTTGAGCAATTTATAATTTCCCCTGCCCATTAATATGTTAAGAATGTTTTTTAAAGTACCTTATAACTTATGTATAATGTGCTACACTGATCCAGAATAAAATATTCATCAGCAGCCCTTTTTTAAATTATCTGTCGCGAGACTTAACGCATGACTTTTATTATTTAAGAAAGTAAATTGAAAATCAAAAACCCTTAATTTCAAAATTAGTTAGATTCCTAAAGATTCAAAAATGACTAATTTTTGTATTTTAATAATCATTCTCATTCTTTTTAGTTCTAAAAATTTCGGTTCTTAGTAAACTCTATAAACATTTTTATAATTTAAGAACATTTAACAATAAGATGATTTTAGCTTACTGTTGGCATTGAAAAATAGTTCGTAAATGTTGTAAAGTACTTTAATGTATATGCAAAGAGTTTACAGGACCAGAAAGGTAACCAGTTACTAAAATTTAATTTTTTTTAATTTTTGCAGCAGATCACATTTTTTAAAGTGAAAAATATTAGCTTGATTACATTGGAAGTACTTATTAAAGAAAATTAATCATCCATGAGACAATTATATTTTATATCTCTTAAATTATTTAATCTTTTCTCAGTAATAATTATTTAGAAGCAGAAAATAATTCGCAATAAAGATCATCAGATTTTGTAGCTTCATATTAGTTTTGTGACGAGATTAGTGAACCGTAATTGAAGATTTAAAATAATTAATTCAATTCTCAAATAACAATAAATTTACCAGATTATAGATTTAACTCTGCAGTAAATAATTAAGAACCAATAGCACTTATAACTTTCCTAATTGAAGAATCAATCAAAACTGAACAGTGGTACGTAAGTAATTAAGACCCTACTGTAATTAAAGTCCATTAATTAAAGTTGAATACTTGTCCCGAATAATTGATGCAATTATTCCATAAATCGCAGTCCCACATATGAAGCCAAAATTAAACTTAAACTCGGATGAGTTATTCTAATTTATACCAAGAAATGCTTTTGCAGGAAGCATTTTATTGAAAAACTTGGATTTTGTATAATACGATGCGCACAGATTCCACGATAAATATGGCAATAAATCCGATACTTTCTATAAAATTGAGAGACTGGTGCGAAACTTTTCACTCCCTCTTTTTCATTCTTTCTTGCTTTCTGCAATTCTTTTCACCGATGCATAAAACCTAAGAAAAAGTTCGATAAAATTGGCTTACTAAACTTGCAGATGTAAAGTCCTCGACATAGAGAAGCGCAAACTTTCAAGCTTAAGGATTTTCAGGGAAAAAATTTGAAATATTTTCTTGAAATGTGTCAGGCCAGAATGACGCGACTTAAGATTTCATCTACTAAATTTTATTATAATCCTTACGAGAAGAAAAATTTATTCGTAGTTTTGAAAACGTGTAAAGCTAAATACATTTTTAAATGTATTTTTAAGTCGCTTTTCTTACCTGAAAATTAGAACATAACACTTACTAGAAGTTGAAAAGTTTTTAGTTTGAACTTTTTCATAATGTCAGAGAATTACCAATTTACAATCTACTTTTAACATATTGCATAAAAACTTGTCTTTCAAATTACATTAAAAATTAGTTTATTTTCCACTATCAAATAACAAGTACTTCAAATACTTTAAATTTTTTATTTATTCGACTATGCATGTTTCTAATTAAAATAAGTACATCTTAAATTTTTCCAGCTTTAAAGTGAATAACTTCGAACATCATTTATTTTAAAAACTTTTAATAATTTTTAAATTAAATTTGTTTAAATTTTTAAATTGATAATGAATAATTTCTAATCCTTGAGAATTTTCAGAAAGAAAAATTTGAAAAGTTTTTTGAAACCTGTAAGTCCGGAATGACATTACTTAATATTTCATCTATCCAATTTTATTATTTATTATTTTTACGAAAAAAAATCATTTTGCTCGTTAAATGGCATTTTATTTTATTCCTGAAAGTTTGGTACTAAAAAATAGTAATTTTTTAAACTCTGATTTGCAATAGTTGACTTATTTTCAAGATTTGCCATTCAAAAGACGTAAGATTTCAAACTGCCTCATTTTTAATACATAAATTGTTAGAGATAATTTAAAATATATTTTGATACCTGAAATTTAGAAAAATACACTTACTAGGAGTTTAAAAGGTTTCAGTTTGTTTTTTTTTTACGTAAAGGAATTTCCAATTCGCGTTATACTTTTTAGAAAGGAAGATGTTTAATTTCTTTTACCTTTCTTTATATTTCAAATACACATTTTTCGATTCTAAAATCACTGGAAAACATTGTTCTACTTATAAAAATCAATCAATTTTAACTATTCTTAATTACTGTTTCGTTCAGTATCAAATTTAAGTTGCTAAATTTTTGACATTTTATTTTGCGAGAATTCTTTCATATTCGGAAAACTCTTCCTATTCTTGAATTTTATACAATTTCACTTTTGATTAAAAATTGATCTATTTCTCTTAACAATTCAATGTTGAAATTATTTATTTTATAAATATATTAACCATGTGTTGCTTGAAAACTTGTGTTTTAAATAAAAGAACTAATTCAAAATGTTTTCAAATCGAGCATTTTTTAATTTTAGATTAGTACATATCAAATTCGAATAGTTTTGATTTAAATAACTTCAAACGCCATCAATTTAGAAAATTTTAAGCTATTTGAAATTAATGACTGTTAATCACTTGTAAATTATATTAAATAATTTTAAGAGCTTTATTTCCCATTGAAAAACTTGCGAATTTCAAATTCATCACATTGGAAAAATATTGAGTTTAAAATGTTTTATTCTTTTCAGATGAAAATCAAATAAATTTAAGCTAAACAAACATTAAAAATTAAAAAAGGATATTTTTAATATTTGACTATATTTCAATATAGGTGAATCGTTGCGTCTCTAAGTAGCGAACAAATACATCAGATACAGTACTGTTGTGTTTCCAATATTAAACTAGTTTTCCGCACATAAACAAGGTAAATAAATTCATCTGGAAGACGCGAATAATTACATCATAACTGTACTGTTGTATTTCTAATATTAAGGAAATTTTCCTCATATAAACAAACATTGGTAGCTCATGGAAGGTCATAAAAGGTTCTCGAACACGCGAACAAATACATCATATACAAAACTGTATTATTTTTAATATCAATAAATTTTCCCTTATATAAACAAATTAACCATTGTTTTCAATAATTAAAAAACTTTATTGGTAGATTAAAAAATACATCATTAACATTAATGTTGTGTTCCCAATTTTAGAGAGATTTTCCTTATATAAACAAGATAAGCAATATATTTTTTAAGTTCATAATTCGGTATTGCTTACCATAAGAGGTTGCGGAAGGTTCGTCAACAGATTATTCGATGCGCACCGGATATTTGAACAAATATATCAGATATGGTACTGCAGTGTTACTAATATGAACAAAGTTTTCTTATATATATCAAGAAAGTAACATTTTTTGTTGCAAATTTCTAAACGCAAGAAAGACACTTCTTATTAACTGATCTAGCTCAAAATCTGGCATCAATACAACTTTTTGAAATTTGTTTCATTTACTTATAATCACTAAGCAGTAAATTACAATCATATTAAATTATAATAAATCGAGGAATGGTCTTTTACAAAAATTTGCAGTTTGTATTTTGCAGTTTGTAGCCCTCGGCTAAGATTCGTCTACTTAAAATAATAACAATCATAAGTCCTAACTAGCAATAACGATTGAAGTTAACTGAAAAGAGTAAATAAAAATCTGGTAGGAGAATACGAAAAGGTAGACTTTTTCTTACCGTATATGTATTTCGTCGAAAAGGACGTCTGCGCCATAGAAATTTCAGAGTCAAGTAGGAGATGGTGGTTAAATAATTGGCTACTAACGAGGCACTCGAAGTCGGTCTACAAGAGGTGAAGAAAGGTGAGAACTCAAGAATGAGAAAAGAGTGGGAAAGATGGGTGATGAGAAGAAAAATGTGAGATGAGGAGAAAGAGGGAAGGTTTTAGGGTGCAAGGAAGACCCCTTTTCTGGTGAGGTCTCCGACTAACTGGTGCAGATAATGGAAAACTCTTGTAGCCCTTATTTTCCTCGGGACTATGCTCCAAGTTCCATGCCTCTTCTCGAATTACTCCGCCGTATTAAAGACTTTCCAGGTGCTTAAAGGCCGAGACCTCCGCCTCTGCTCCCGATTCCGATCCAAGATGTAGGTAATAATAACAATAACCGGTTAAAGAAGAAATCCATCCGCATGTAATCGAGAAAAACTGCCTCTTCTTTTACCTTCTGCGTTCTTTAGTAAACAGTCGAAACCATTTCGAGAGAATTCTAGAATTTCTTGAAACATTCTTGAAAAAATAGGATCCCCTTTTTTCGCTCGGATATATTTGCATAAGGGAGCATCCATGAATTACGTTACCAATTTAACGTGAAGAGAGGATCGTGCCAGAAAATACGATTGGTAAGAAGTTGAGGGGCTCGCTTCTTTAAAGAATGCTCTTTTTTCTCTCTTTTTTAAAAAGCCTCCCCTTTTTTCATTTCACTCGCTTTTTACTTAAATTTTAATAGAAGATGATAAGAAAATACAACTATTTTAGGTTGAAAAGTCTACTATTATATTTTTCATTCAAAATTTCCCTTATTTGGTTCACAATTGTGCTATTTGGTTAAATATTAAATAGTTTTGTTGCAAATGCAACTCTTTTAATAAAAATTATTCTTCCAGCCAAAAATTCAACTACTTGCCTGAAAGTTTAACCAATTTGTTAGAAATTTACTTTTCTGCATGAATATTTATCACTTCGAATGCAAATTTAACTATTTTTTTAAAAATTAGTTTTATTTTTTATTTAAAAATTTTTTTACTAAAAACTTAACTATTATGTTTCAGGTTGAAAATTCGTAATTTGATAAATAATTCAATGAATTTTTCAAAATGAATGAATGGATTTTTTCAACATAACTTCTTGGTTACAAACTTATATAATGTTTAGTTGAAAATTCAACTTTTTGGTTGGAAATTCATATATTTCATTGAAAATTCGTCCTTTTTTTGTAGAAAACTAGCCTTCTTAATACAAAATCATTGTTTTAGTAGAAAATGCAACTATATATTGGGTTAAGCGTACAACTCTTGTTGAAAATTTTTTTTCACCTTGAAAATTTATCATTCTAGTTGAAAATTCATTTGTCTGGTTGAAAATGAAACTATTTTGTAGAAAGTTCTTTTTTGTTTTGTTGAAAATTAATTTTTTTCACTAAAAATGTATTTATTCCATTAATATATATATATATATTTAATCACAAATTTATCTTTCCTTGTTAAAAAATTAATTACTTAGCTGAAAATGCATGCATCTGTCTTTTTGTGTAGAAAATTAATCTTGCTGTTAAAAAAATCATTATTCGTGGTTAAAAATGCAACTTTTTGGTTGAAAATAAATTTGTTTTCACTAATGATTCAACTATTTGGTGGATTATCCGTTTTTTTTAGTTTAAGATTCATAATTTCAGTTCTAAATTGAACTATTTGGTTGTAAATTTACATTTTTGTTAAAAATTAAACAATTTTGTAGAAGACTAGTGTTTTTAGCATGCAAATTCAGCAATCTGATGAAAAATTAAACTATTTGATTTAAAATTTTAATTTTTGTTAAAAATTATTTTTTTTTTTAATTAAGCATTTAGTTAAAAGTTAAACAATTTACTTAAAAATTCAAATGATTTGTGGAAAATTACCTTGTTAGCTGCAAACTCATATTTTCGTGTGACAAATTCAACTGTTTTGTGGAAAATTCGTTATTCCAGCTTCAAAATTAAACAATTTGTTTGAAAATTGATGCATTTTGTTAAAAATTCTTTTACTTCTGGTTACAAAATAATTTGTTCATCTCAACATAATTTTTATAACATTTTAGGTTGAAAATTGATCCTTTATAAATTTAAACTTGAACTATTTGTTTGAAAATTCGCCACTTTAAGTTGAAAATTCTTTCTTTTGGTTGAGGATTCATCGATTTTGTTAATAATTCGTCTTTTTTATTTACATTCAACGCCTTTAAAATTCGCTTTTTTCTTATTGAAAATTAGTTTCTTTGACTGAAAATTTAACGATTCCATTTTGGTTAAAAACATATAATTGTTAGTTAAAAATTCTTTTTTGGTATTATTTCGCTGAATTCCACTGCTAGAAAATTCAGTTCTTTGGTTAAAAATTAAACTCTTTTGTCCAAAGTTAAATCATTTTGTTGAAAATGCAACTTTTTTGTTAAACATTTGTTCTCTTAAATTGAAAATTCATATTCATGGCAGAAAAATCATATTTTTTGTTGACAACTTTCCCAGTTGAAAATAGAACTGTTTGTGGTTAAATTTTTATCTTTTTGTTGAAAAATGCATCCGTGTAGGTTAAAATTTTATTTATTTAGTTAAAACTAAACTATTTTTTTTTCAATTTAATTTTTTTTTTAAATTTAAGTATTTCGTTAATGTTATCACTCTAGGTCGAAAATTTAACAATTTTCCTAAAAATTCTTTATTTCGGATTAAAAATTCATCCTTAATGGTAAAAGAGTCATCTTTTTCAATTGAAAATCTATCATTCTAGTTTAAAAATTGACGTTCTTGTTGTAAATGTAACTGTATTCTACTAAATTCATCTCTTTTGTTTGAAAGTATAACTATTTGGTTATGAATGCAATTGTTTGGTTAAAAATTAATTCATTTTTCTTAAAAATTCGTCTGAGTTTCATTATGTTGACCAAGGTTTTTATTGAAAAATAGTCAACTTTTGTCTTAAATTTACCTGAAAAAAACAATAGTACCCGAAAAGTAAGAGACGCTATCAAATATACTGCATCGTTATTTGTGCGTGAAAATTAAAGAATTAAAATAAATGGATTTCATAGAATAGAAGGGCAGGACAGATCCTTAAGAAATCACTCATATGAAATTCCATTCGCATTTGCAGAAAGGAATTTATGACCATTTGAAAATACCCGTTTTACCCTGGGAATAAAAGTTTTGCCCTAGGGAGGAAAGTTTTACTCCCTGTAGTTCGGGGACGAAAGGTAGTAAAGGTCTATAAATTGGTGGGTGAAATACTATCATATAGGCAAATAAACTTTTAAAATTTTAAAGTAATCGGGAGATATGACTTTGAAAATTAAGGCAGTTCAGAAATAATGCCCCTTATACGTTATAGTACCATCCACATCCCACACCATCCTCTGGTCTTTTATTCATTTTCTTCTTCTAGGATAGAGAAAGATCCTATTGTTTTCATTTTACTGGTCGTTTTCAATAGTTGGTTAGTAAAAGCTTGTCATCCTTCCATGAAGGACCTCTACAGTACATACTTAAAGATGTTTATAGTTTCTAATATAACCTCATCTTCCCTCCAGACTATGAGGAAAAACATTTTTTGTTAAAATACAGATATTATATAAAACTCAGTAAATAGAAATTCCTATAAAAAATTAAAACATTCTTACTAACTACGAACAGAGTGTAAAAACCTATCATAACGACGAGGTAGCTACCAAAATGCAGAACAACCATGATAAATTATTTACATTTACAAGATTATTCATTATTATTGTATAATCCTTC
>JAUELO010000346.1:1309360-1320303 GCA_032357855.1 Amphibolips quercusostensackenii
TCACTAAGCGCCCGCTGAGTTAAGCCACACTCTATAGGCTAAGCGGTAAATATCTGTAAGGCGCATGAGTGGATTATTTGAATATCTTCTCGCGCAAGCGCATTTAATTGTGATAATGAAATAAATTTTTATTAAATAGATCATGTTATAATTGAATTAAAAGAAGATTCGTGCTAATTTTCTTCACGATACAATCAATAGTTTCGATAATGTATCCCTTGGACATGAGAGTACGCTGCCTGTAGAGAATTGCCCATATACGAGAATACTGCCTCATAGCCAAGCTTTCTTGAATTTTGCTGCCGGATATGGCAAAGTATAATCATAATTCAGAATTCACAGTATCACTTAACACTTTAAAACAATAATCGATGCTGAAAGAGCGTCGGCTTGCAAACAGCAAATGGAATTAACTTCCAGTGGAGGTAGCATTTTCTTTGAGGCTGTGCGCGGACCCCAGGAAAGGGGGAAAAGGTGGGAGGGTCTGCGAACATTACCTTGAGTTTCGCGCGAAAATTTAATGCGAACTAGCGCCTCCGGAAAATTTGAATAAATTTTCGAAAATAGTTTTACGACAGGGTTGGGATATGGGTAAGGAAAGACGATTATTTAGCGTTTCGCGAAGGCAAGCCTGAACCGGAGTCAATTTCGCTTCGCCAGCGTTTCGTATACTCGTTGCACCTTCTCATCCCTCCATGACCTTTCTCTCTTCTCTCCCAGCCTTACTTTAAATTGGATTCATACGTGGAGAACCACCAGCCAGACAAATTGCTCCGAGGCTCGTTGAGCACTGACGGCTACAGCACGCGTTTCTACTGGAGCCGGAAAAAAGTGAGACTTGGAAAATCGATTTACACTTTTCCGCCTTTGCTCTTTCGCTCATTTAAATGCCATTAGCGATTAAAAATTATAAAGCTAGTCAAAAATTTTGCAAATCAATTGTACTTTATGAAATAAGTTTTATAATAGTATAGAGGACGCATCTACTATGATCCGGGATGTCATTGTTAGGAGTCCGATTGAGGTGTGTGGTACTGTGTTTTTAGAAAGAATGTCTGGTGATGTTTGGTGGAATAAAAAAATCAAAGCAGCAAGAGGAAAAAAAGCTGCGTATAAAAGAAAGTTGAAAACCACAAGCATTAGCGATGAGGAGAGAAATAGACTTGCAAATCATTACAGAGACAAAAAAAAGTAAAACTACTAGACAAGGAAAGTAAGTATAAAATGAAAATAGAAGAAGAGAAGAAAATGCAAATCGATTGCCTTTCTACTTGGAGTGATCGCTAGACAGATTGATCAGCAACCTGGGTCGAAGCAGTGTTGCGAAACGAACATGTTGTTTAAGAAACAAGGGAATTTCAGATCAATCTACAAAATCTATACCCCCTCACCCACATTACTCGCTTTCTAACTCGAGTGAGTTACGCTTACCCCGAAAGAAAAATTTGGCCTGATGGTACAATAGTTACTTTTTTTTAATTTTCATGAGGCGTTTCTCATTGTTTAAAAATGCACAAAAAATATTGCAAAGATGAAACTAAAAATGGCAACCATTTTTCTATTAATAATTTCTTCTTGCTCATAATTTTTTCTATCAAGTATATACTTTAGTTGAAATAAAAGTTCCACAATTAAAAAATGTCCTACACAATGCTCTAAACAACTGTACAAATATATGTGCGCGTCGCGCTTTTTTGTGAACACGATAACTTGAAAACGATTGCAGATAAATTGATCAAATTTAGAGGGCTTATCTCTTCTACTAATATCTGAAAAATGACTACAAAATTTATAAAAATATTCATCACATTTTTTTGTAGCACTTTAGATTATTCAAAAAATAGGTTATTTACGGTGAAGCCTTTTTATTCACATCCTGCTACAATATGAAAGATTTCTTGACTCAAGAAGAATTGACTAGCAAACAATATTACATTTTATTAAAATATAAGGAAATTAGGGTGATTTACAATAGCTGAAAAATGGATTTTCAAAGGTAAAACTTTTTGAATTAACATAATTCAAAGTTGATGCAAGAATATAAAAGAGTTCTTGATTCGATGTGGATCGATTGACTTATATTTATATATTTTATTGAAGAATAAGGGGGATATGATCATCCGTAATATTTAAAAACACTACTTTTAACAGCAAAACTTCTTTCATTACTATAATTTACAGATCGCATCGAAGTTTCAAAGATAATAAAAAAAGCAGTATCAGACACTGCATGACTAAAATAACAACTTTATTTTTTCAGAAATATAGAGTGTATAACTTACTAGTTTTTAGAAATTTTTTGCACAATCAGAATAAACTTATATGTTAAAACTGTTTTTAACAATATTCAATTGCCTAAAAGAAACTAAATCTAGGTTTAAAACATTTGTTCTGAACTGTTAAGTTTGTTTACTTGGATTCTTCTAAAATGAGAAAAGTTCATAATTTACATTAATTTTCAAATTTAGAAACATTAATTTTTAACATGTTGAACTTAAAATTAATCAACAATTAAGGCTTTATGTTTTTAAACTATGTAGTTTTAATATGAAATTTTTTATTTTTTAATAATTCAGACTTAAAAGCCCAAGATGCTCTCAAACAGGGAAAATAAGGTGATTTTTCACTAAAATAGAAAAATAATAGGAGATTAAATTCTTGAAAATTAAATTCATGTAGTTGCTTTTTTAACTTACACGTTGATTTTTCATAAAAGAGTTGATTTTTCTTGTTAAAAAGTCGAATTATTTAGAAAACAGTTAAATTTTAAACCCAGGAACATTAATTTGCAATTAGGAAAGCTGAATTTTCAGTCTAATAGTTGAATTAAAAAAAATCTTTTTTAACCAAACAGTAGCATTCACAACCAAAGAGTTGAGAACGTTTGTGCAAAAGAGAAAAATTGTCAAAAAATTAATTATAGTTTTAGACGAATAGTTGAATTTTTGAACATACGAAGATGAATATTGAACCAAATTATTGAATTTTCAACCAAGAAAGGTCAAACTTCAAACAACTAATTTAATTTTGAAGCTAGAAAGAAAAATTTTTCAAAAGGCTTTTAATTATCAACCTAAAATGTTAGATTTTTAATAAAAACGAGATGGACTTCCAACAAAATATTTTAATTTTTAACCCACTAGTTGAACTATTATGCTTAAAAGACGATTTTTTCAAAGACTCTTAAATTTGTATCAAAAAAGGTAATTCTCAACAAAGAAACATGAATTTTGAAGGACATAGTTCAATTTAAAAAAAAATATTAATAACATAACCGTTGATATTTTAATTAAATAGTTATATTATTAATCAAAAAGATGAATTTTAAGAAGAGAGTTAAACTTTTACCAAAAAAAAGTTTATTCTTAAGCCAAAAATTATGAATTTTTAATGAAAAAACATCACTTTTTAGCCATTAAAGATCAATTTTTCAATTCATAAGGGCGAACTTTTAATCCAAAAAGATTATTTTCCAATGAAATAAGTTGCATATAGTTGCATAATTTGCCTGAAAAGTTGAGCTTTAACAAGAATACTAATTCTCAATCAAGCAGTTGCAGTTCCAACCAAATATTTTTCATTTTTTCAACCAAAAGTTAGTTATCAACAAAGGAAGATGATTTTTTATAATACATATGACTGTTCTATCATTAGAGATGAATTTTTATTCTAAAAATATGAATTTTTTCTAAAGAGGCCAATTTAAAACGACACAATAAAAATGTTTGACTAAAAAATATAAATTTTTGCAAAAATGATTAAATTTTTAAACAAATAGTCAAATTTTTATTATAAAAAAATTAATATTCAACCAAAAATAGTTGGATTTTTTTAAAAGATTCCATTGACGTAATTCGTATTCAAGTGAAAAACGAGAAAAAGGGAAAAACTCTTGAAAACAGGGCAAAAAAGTCATTCTTGGAAAAAGACGAATAGGGAAGGAGTGTGAAAACGGTAACTGAATTTAATATTAATCTTTTTTGAAAGCGTTTGACCTAAAAATGTCCGTTATAGGTCGCAGATAGAAAAAATGCAAGCACTGAATACGGATTTACTAAATTAGTGATCATTCAGTTGCAAATGCTATTGATTAAACATTTCCTTATTATGAAGACCTAATGAGAAAGTATTTTATTTTTATGTTCTTAATCCAAATAGTACAATTATTTCTAGTTTTGAATTTAAATTTCAAAAGTTTCATTGTGATAGAAATTGAAACAAAGTATAACGAACTTCTGGGAAAAAAGGAAAAAATGTGATTAGTCGCATTTTTCTTCAAACAGTCGAAAAATTCGCATAATCCGAGCCCTGGTGATAGGATGTCATTAACTAACTTCAATGGCCATGTCAATTTGTTCAATTCTGCGTTCCGTGATTCCTCAATACTGCAATCGAAGCGATGGCGTGTGAAATTAAATCGACCTCACGGCCAACTTCGCTAAATCACACCTGTACGAACTGGCACAAAAGCGTTGGGGAAGCGAGTAAACGAGAAATCAGCGGCACAAGTTAAAAAGTAAACGAGTGCTGCGGTCCGAAGTGTTTCTCTAGGTGGTTTCTCGTACTGGCGCATTAATTTACTGCTTTTTATGTGTCGATACACGAACAATCGGGCGAGAAACAACGTTCGCGTTGGACAAAACGGGGTGGAGGAAAACACAAGGGAGAAACACACAGTGCTGGAATATCGGCAAAGGCGGGTTGATAAAGGGGGGGGGGGAGCAGACGGCTAAAGGTAAATTGGAGAACCTTGGGCGCTGTAATAATTGAAGCTAGTGCAGACAGGGGTGCTGGAGGTTGGTTTCTATTGTACTGTCCTGGGACACGATAGTGTACATCATGTGAATTCGCGAGTGTGTGAGATTACACAGTGCATACAGACACAATACTTGAATGTGAAGGCAGCATTGGTTTGATTCTGAACCCCTTACCCCATGGGCATTGCTCTCGCCACTGCCACTGCCACTGACACCACTTCACCACCTTACCACAGACAACCAGGAAACCCCGACACTATCGCCACAAAACCATCGAGCTTCGAACATAGCCTTCGCCTACCACTATCCTCCGAGTGGTGTATTCACTGCTCAGTGCTCACTGTTCCCAGGAACTACATGCCTCCACGTTTCTACCGGACTCACAGGTGTGTCATTTACCAGCAGAAACAGTATCGTGAAACTATTATCCAAAGTTTAAGACCCACAATTTTCGAAGTTAAAATCTAGGAAAGCTCATGAAGTTCAATATATGTATTGAACTCATGGCCAAAGACGTTTGACCTCTGTCCCCTGACATTTGACTTCTGCCCCTTCACCGTTGCTCTCTAATTCTTGCCCGCACTTATAATATCGGGTCTTTAATCTTTAAAATCATGGTAGAACCTGGCTCTTTGACCTTTAACCTTTTCTCTCTGAACTCCTGACGTTTTACTCTTGCCCCTTTACCTTTGATCCTTAACCTCTGACCAGGAATCTTTGACATTTCTTCCTTAATTTCTAAACCTTCACCTCTAATCCTCTGAAGTTTGACTTCTGAATCTTCAGTTTTGTCTCTGACCTTTGACCCTAGACCTTGAACCCCATATTCAATGCCTGTTATTAGACCCCTGCACTTTTTGCTTTGATTGCCGGACCTGTGACCAATTATCTCAGACACTTGTTCTTTGACCACTAATCTTTCCTTTCTGACCCCCTGACGTTTAGATTCTTACCCTTCACCTTTGAGACCTGACCCCAGACTGCGGAGCTTTGATATCTGTTATTTGATTCCGAAGCTTTGACTTTCAACCTATAACTCTCATCTTACATCCTTGAGCTTTCCTTTCTGACCACCTAACTTCTTACCCTTTACCTTTCAACCCTCAGATCTGATCCTTCATCAATAAACATGCACCTTTTACCCCTGATGTTTAAGCCCTGACCATTTATCCCTGTCCTTCTTTTGTTTGACCCATTACCCATGAACTATTAAATTTAACTTTTGTTCCTTGAACCCTACCCTTTCCTCTCTGATTCCCTGACGTTTGATTCCAGATTCTTCACACTTCACCCCTGACATCTAACCTTTAAACTGGGTCTTTAGCTTAGTCCATAACCTTTAACCCTTGAATTATTTTTTCTTATTTTAGACTCCTGCACTTGCCTCTCTGACCCTCCGACTTTTCTCCATTCACTTTTGATCCCCGACCTCTGATCCCTGGACAATGACCTCGCACCTTTGACCTCTGATCTTTGAGATCTGACTTTAAATTTCTGACTTTCTGCCTTTTACCTTCTGCCTTTCGACATTTGACAAGAGATAAAAAGGAATGAGAGTATTTCATATAAATTAAATAAACATAAATAAAACTAATAAATCCGGAAGATTATAAAATCCGACTTTCGAAATTCTCTGATTTTCTCAGACAGCAGTCATACAAAATTCTATAAGGGGTCACACACAAATTACATAATACAGGTACATAGAATACACTAATTCTTACCACATAATAGAGCTTTCTACTCAAAAAGATGAATTTCAAACAAAGAATGTAAGAATTAAACTTGCAGTTGAAACAAATAATTTTTAACAAAGAATAGCAGGAGTTTCAACAAAATAATTAAATTTTTAACCAAAATAATCAATCTTCAATAAAAAAAAATATAAGTAAATTTCTGATACTTGATATTTCAATTAAATTGTCAACCAAAGAATTTTTGACTAATATAACTATTAATTAACAAAGAAAAAAAGGTTTTGTAATTGAAAAGTTGAATTTTTAATTAAAAAACAGTTTTAATAGACAAAAATATACAAATTTTTTAATTATTAAATTTCGGACTAAAAAATATAAATTTCCAAGAAAAAATGGATGATTTACATTTTTTATGTTAAAAAATTAATTTTTTACTAAAAAAAATAATTTTGATCAAGATGGTCAAATTAACAACGAAAGAAATAATTTTTAACTAAAATGATACATTTTTGGCAAAAAAAAATCTTCAATTTCGAATGAACAATTTTTTTCGCAATCTTGGTTATTTCTAGCCTATAGCACAAGCTTTCAGCATTAATTTAAGCACTTTTCTACGCATCAAATGCATTGTGTTTATTAAATATAATTTTTCAAATAAACCAAAAAAAACATTTCTGACAAATTATCTCTATAATCTCTACAATTGGACGTGATAGAGAGATTTTAATTTCGGATTTCGATACAGCGACCAAAAATTTAATGAAAATAATACGTCTTATTTATGCTGCACTTTTGATGTGAACCTCTGTTATGATTTAAAATTGTATTTTATTTTCTGTTTTCATTTAGAAAAGTGTTTTTAAACTTCTAAAGCTTTTTGAAAATATTGTTTTCTGTTTGAATTTATAAATTTTTTCAGAAAAATAAATAGTAAATTTTGAAACTACTTCACAATTAATTTATATATTTAAAAAAAATAATGTGTTGATTCAAAACTCAATCTGATTTTTTTAATTCGAAACAAAGTAATTTTTGTTTCATTAATAAATTTCAAGAAATACTTCCCCCTTCACTAGTAATCATTTTCTATGTTGCAATCAGTATAAAAAAATCACTCAAATCATTTACAAACAAGTAAATTTTCGGTTACAGTAAGTGTTCCTAGATGAGCCTAAATTTAGAAAGCGCAGAAAGCCTAATAGGCATTATCTCTTTGCTTTAATCTGGTATGTTTAAGTAGCAGATTTCCACCACGAAGAGTTGTCTAATTTGGCCAAACAACGGATTGCCCAAGGAATTACAGAGAAGAGTGGAACGCCCCAGGAAATTGGAAATTAGTTTTGTGGTTGTAACAAAGTTCAGTTCATTATAATACCCATCGCGAAACATTGGATAATAGACTCTATATTGCATATGATGCTGCTCAAAATTATTTTAGTCAGGGGGATAAATACATATGTATATCTAATGGTTTTTTAAATCAATCCTTATATATGAGGAAAACCTCAAAATCAGAAAAGTATTTATAAAATTCTACAAAAAGTTCTTGAATTAATTTGTAAAAAGTAAAAAGCTCCTCATTAATTTCTCCCTCATAGAAAAAAATAAGCTTCAATGCGGTTAACATTTTTTAAGAAATTCTATAATATTCATCAAAATCGCACACCCAATTATTATCATAAATATTGAACGAAAATGCCCAATTTTTACTGGATGAAAATACACTTAAAATAAATTGAAGAAGATGAAGATAAATTTTAATTGCTTATTTCCATTCAATTCTTTTCAGTCTATACTTTTCAGTACAGAACCCTGAGTTATTGAAAGTATTTTTTTTAATAAGCTAAAAAGATAATTTAAAAAACACAAAAATTGCTATTTGAAAAACTTACTTTTTCTTTTTTTTTTATTTCCTTAGACTTCTGAATTCGTTTTTAATATATTTTAAGCACTTGTAAGCTGTATAATGTTCGAAAACTTGTTCAATTTCAGCTAGAAAAAAATGTTAGTGCAAGAAAGGCAAATTAAAGAAAGTATTATTTACGAAAAGAACAAAATTATGAAGATCACAATATTCTTGAATACGCACATAGCTGAGATCTGAATCAACTCTAAATTATTGCAATTTTTCACAATTTTTTACAGGTTTCTAATATACGCTACTTTCTTGTATATTATTTTCGATTTCAAAAATTTTGTGAAAGTATTGAAAAAGAGTCGTAATTTTCCTCCTTTTTTCTCGTTTTTCTGGCTTAAAATTAAAAATTTAAGTTGCATTTTTTTATTTCTTGATTTAAAAATCTTTCTTAGTAGAGAATTCAACTATTTAGTTACAAATTGAATTTTTTGCTAAAAATTCATATTTTTAGCTTAATAATTAAATTTTCTGTAGAAAATACGTCTTTTTGAAATGAAATTAAAATTTCATGTGGAAGATTCATCGTTTTTGTTTGAAAATTCTTTTTTTTTTATAGAAAATTTAGAGGTTTGGTTAAACAATTACTATTTGGTTAAAAATTCATATTTTTGGCCCTAAAACTGAATCTTATTGTAAAAAATTTATCTTTTGTTTTTGAAAATTCAACAATTTTCTAGAAAATTTAAATCTTTGGACTAACATTGAACTTTTCTGTTAAAAATCCATATTTTTTGTTAAAAATTCATATTTTTGGTTGAATATGCGTCCCTTCGAATTACAAATTCAAGTATTTTGGTAGAAAATTCATCTATGTGGTTGAGGATTACCTTTTTGTTTAAAAATTCATATTTTTAGCTTGAAAATTAAATTTTTTGAAGAAAATACATTTTTTAAACTGTAAATTAACTTTTCTCGAAAATTCATCATTTTTTGGTGACCATATTTTTTTGGTAGAAAATTCAACTATTAAATTAAGCATTAACTTTTTGTTTAAAAATTTATATATTTTAAAAACTCAACTTTTTTGTGAAAAAATCGTCTTTTTGGCTTGCAAATTCAACTATTTATGTAGAAAATTTATTTCTTTGGTCAAAAATTTCGCTATTTCGTTGAAACTTTATTTATTTATTTTTTGTTGAGAACCAACTTTTTTGTAGAGAAATTCATCTTCTTGTCTTGAAAATTTATCAATTTGTTGAAAATTTAGGAAATTTGGTTTAAAATGAATTTTTTGTTAAAAATTATCATTTTTGCCTTGATAATTTAATTTTTTTGTAGAAAAACGTCTTTTGGTTAAAAATTAACTTTCTTCTGGAGAATGCTTAATTTTTGGTTGAAAATGTCTTTTTGGATTAAGCATTCGATTAGTTTGGTAGAAAATAATTCCCTTTGGTTGAAGATTACTTTCTTCGTTCAAAATTTATTATTTCGGCTTGAAAATTGAAATTTAAAAAAAATAGGTTTTTTATATTGAAAATAAAATTTTTTGTTGAAAATTTATTGCTTTTGGTTGACTATTTTCTTTTTACATCAAAAATTCAATTATTTGGTAGCCAATTCAACTGTTTAATGAAAATTCACTAAATATTTAATTAAATTCTTTTTATTAAAAATTTAGATTTTTGGTCTCAAAACTTAACTGTTCTGTGGAAAATTCGTTTTTTGTCTTGAAAATTCAACAATGAAGTGGGATTTTATATTCTCTCTTGACTGAAAAATCTTTTTTGGTTTAAAATTCAACTACTTCCTGAAGAATTTAATTTTATAGATGAAAATTCATAATTTCTGTTAAAAATTTAACTATTTGTGTAAAAATTAATCTATTTTGTTAAAAATACAATATTTTTACTACAAATATTAAGATTTTAAAGTGTTTAAATTTAAACCTAATGTTGTTTCCTACATTAATTTTAACTAAAAGAATTTGTTTCCTTATTTTCTACAAAGATATTTTAGGTTTGAAACTATAGAATTGATTTATCTTTTCTTATATCTTGAATTTCTTCTTGTTATTCCTAAACAATGCATTGAAACCTTGTTTGAAAGAGAGAAAAAAAAGAGAAAACTAGACCGGAATTTTTGATTTCGAAGTTTTAGAGATTTTTCAAATTCAAGGGGGGGAAGAAATGGGTAAAAGGGAATTAGGTTAAAAAGGGAATGGACTGTGATGCCTGAAATAATCTAACTCATTTATGGACTAATGATTTTATCATTAGCAATTATGAAAGTACAACTTCTATTTCAAATCTTACTCTAAAAAATGTAAACGCACTTTAATTTTCAAGATAATTTTCGGGAAATCTGCGAATTCCATTGTGTAGTTTTATTTTCTACTTTATATGTTGTGTGTCGCAGAATGGAGGTCTCGGAGTAATCTCACCGCGAGGAAAACAGCAGAATCAGATTGCGGTACAAGAGAGGCAAAAGTAGGAGTGTAAGAAGAGAATGCAATACAAGGAAGGAGGATTGAAGGTGTTCTGCAAGAGAAAAGGACAATAAACACAGAAATGGAGGTATGTAAACGAGTGCAAATTGCAAAGGAGGAGACAGAGAACCACTGCGAGGGTTATA